>JAKSZP010009930.1:0-36440 GCA_022478985.1 Massospora cicadina | reverse complement strand
CCCTGACATCAACTCCTCATAAAGTGTTTGAGGAGGAAGGTATGAGGAGAGGTTTGCAAAGGTTGCCACAAGTGTGATATCATTGGGGAGACAAGTTTGGGAGGTGGTAATTGGTGTGTTTTTGTAGAAAAAGGCATTACTGCTGCAGCGGCCGCATTCTCTACTTTGGGAAGCCAATATCAAAATAGCTCTTATCAGGAAGAAGTTGATAAAAACTGCAGGAGCGAAGGTGGCTGTGCCAACTCAATAATCGCATTTTTAGCATACAGTAAGAGACATAAATATTAGAAGTGGAGGCAAAAGCGGATATTAAATTGATGTAGAGCTAGAGGGTGTGGGTGGGTTGGGTGGACTTGTGCGAGGTATAGTGCTAAGTCCCTTGAAGGAAAACCAGCCAGTTATATTAGGCAGACTTGATGATCCCGTCTGCACGCTTTTACCTGCTGGATGGTAAATACTAGTTGGTGGAGCACCGCTGCCCCACACTGGGGCAGCAGGTGGTAATCCACAGACATAAAGGGAAAAATGCTGTATAGGTGGTAGTGGAAAATTAACATTTATATCTTTATCAAAATTGCTTGAAAGTTATGTTGAGCAGAAAAAAAGTTTTGGCATGAGTCAACAGTTGATCATATATAAATTATTAATATAATTATAACTTTAGGAATCCTTGGCATGAGTCACTGATGCTTTGTATTAGTCAGTAAAAATCATAATAAAAAGATTAGTAATAAATCCATCGGCTTTCTGCCAGAAATTCCCACAATGACCACAAATGGCAATTGGCGTAAGAACTCAGAATCTGCCAAACCTAAACTAATTAATAATTATACTAAATTTAATTTTATTCAAGGTGGGCTGACCTGGGGATGATACCGCACCAATTAGGGAAGTGAAGAAAAATGGGAAAGGAGGATAAAACCAAGAAATCTCCATGCGCGGCATATGATAGTCCAGGAACTCCATGGACCGCCTTTGCTATTTGCTATCTCAGTTTGGGGCATTGGTGCGCAAAACCAACACAGTCAAAATTGTCTCCTACCCAAAGTCCATTACCAGGATTGAACTCAGGAGGCAAATTATATTAACATTAAATAATATCAAACTAGGCAATTAGCCAGCAATCACGCCCAACTAACTGATACCCATAATTCTGATATTATTGGGAGGAATCCATCTGGTTATATTTTATTAAACCTTCCCCCACTTAACCAGATGGTATTCCTTCAACGCGACCCCCCTGAAGTGGGCCAATCATACCCCAGCACCCACTCAAAGGAGCGCCAGATATGAACCAGTGGCTCTTGTCACCCACTTACCTGTCCTCCAACTACTCAAACAGCCCACCAGAGAAGCCCCCTGTAGTGAGCACCAATGTCAGAAAATTGGTTTTCTGAGAAGTGGGCTCCGATAGTGTGCCAGGCCAACCAGTATAAGAATGGTTAACCCTTTGCCATTTCTCCTTCATTGGCATAACATCCCCCTATAAGTCAGCGTCCAACCCACCAACACAGCATACCAACGACTTCACTTTGCCCCAGGGTCCTTGGTGTGCCCTGGCAAGTCCTGCCCCCATCCTAGGCAGCCAAGGCACTCCCACGCTGCCCCACCCTGACCCTTCGCCAACCCATCTGGGCATGCCCCATCAAATCCATCCCCAATCCTGGGTGGCTATGGCACTCCTGCGCTGCACCTCACAGGGCTGACAGCCAGTCAGCACATTATCATAAGAGGCAAGTTGGCCAGCTTCCCGCCAGTTCTCATAGGGCTGAGGTATGGTAGTTGGCAGCGTTGGACACTCCAAGCACATCATCTTGTAACTAATTCAGGAAGTTCCAGTCCCATATTCTTTTAATCTATCCAATGAACTACTAACAGCTAAAAAAATGGGTGAGAGAGATCCTTATTTGGATTGAAGAATGATTATTTATACTTTAGGCTACTACGCCTATGAAAACCCCATGGCTATCCAAGCTGGAACTCCAATAAATTAGTCATTTGTGGTATCGATTCCCTCCCAATATGCTCATCTGATTCACAAATATTATCTTAGGTTGATTCATACTCAGCATGAGTTACCAGTTGATCATATATGAATTAAGAATACAATTATAACTTTGAGCATCCAAGGCATGAGTGGCCGGTGCTCTTAATTAGTCAGCAGAATCATAGTCAAATTATTGGTAACAAATCCATTGGATTTTCACCAGAAATTCCCACAACAATCCACAAATGGTAATCAGCAGCGAATGCAGATTCCGCCAAAACTAAACCAATTAATAGTTATAATAATATTAAATAATATTGAACTAGCAATTAGCGGCCAATCACACTTGACTAACTGAAACCCCTAATTCTGATATTATCATGAGGAATCCATCTGGTTACTTTTATGACAGTAACCTTAGACCTTGGCTTTGCTACTTCCAAGGCCTCTGACGCCGCCATGCTTCCCCATTTGTAGTCACCTACACTAAGCTTAGTGTAGGAAAGGAGCCTGAATAAATCACAGCCTATATCCCAATTACACGTACCCACTTTTGGGATAATAAAACCTGTTTATGGTACTGGAAGGACTTACAACCTCTGAAAAGTAATATTTTTAGAGGCAGCAAAACAAGCGGTATGAGCGCATACATGGAACAAGTTTACTTTAAAATGAAGAATAACCGCCTCCTTCTTCACCTGGCTACAGACAAGGCTGTAGCAATGATTAGCCCAGGCATGGGCGCTGAGGGTGGCATCAATAAAATCTCACGCAAAGCGTACATTTTATAACCAAAGGGGAACATTTAAATTTTAAGATTATTGCTGACCGTTAAAATCTAATAACCCCTAATTTATTAACTGCTTAGGATCTGGTATGTGCATGATTTGCGTTGTCTTCTAGTAGATGTTATTTGATTGATAATAATATGAAGTATATAATCTGTAGTTGAATAGATAACCTGTTTTGGTCAAACGCTCAACCTGTATATCTCCTTGAAGTACTCCCTATGTCTTCAGTAGGGATTATAACCATATCTGCCTAACTTGATCCAAGCTCAGATCATTAAGTTTATGACCTTTCCTCTGGTCTCTTGGAGTCTACAGCAATTTCCATATAAGCACAGCTTCTTTTCTAAGGATCCGTGATCCTTAATCTTTATCCTACAAAAGAGACTTCAATTAAAGTACACAAGCAATAATTTTCTGAAGATGAATAGACCTAAAACCAATAATGAATTCTGGGGAAACAACTACTTATTTATATGATCTATCAGAGGAATCTATAGAGGAACCTGGCGCCCAACCCTCAGAAGCACCTAAGCCATGAAACGGCTGCCAATGTCATTGAATCTCCCTTTTTTTTGCCTTACCTGTGATGTTATTCTCAATTTGGTTCGGATTACTTCATCAGACATCATTGAGATCTAAAATGGAAAGAGTCAGAAAACTGTCCCTAACGTTTTTCACTTGATCCCAGTGAACCAACCATATTTGGTAAGCGACCTGCTTAGGTAATGAGACTTGTCACCCATTATGGCAGGTTGCAAACCAGATGATTAATTTTCCTTTTGCAGGCAGCATCACTCGCCTTGCAACTTGTTCCAAAGATTCCTAATTGGTCGATGACAAAAACTGACTGAACCTAAATGGTACACCTGAAACTTAATCATTGATCAACTATCTGATGCCTCATTTCGTTGGCAACTCTGCCTGACGAGATTTTAAGCATTTACCCAGATTAACCCCAACGGATCTGATCCTGGTAAGTTACCTAAAATCCCTCAAACATTATTAGCTTGAATTAGAGTCAACTGAATCTAATTCACTTGACATAGGAAATTATCCCTTAGCAATCCATGGTAATCTAGATGGCTGGAAAGGTGGGCAAAAATCTCAACACATCCCCCCTCATGCCTAGATTTCCAGCGATAATAGGATTGGGACAGGAGAATATCACCTCAGACACCATTTGAATATTTCTTGTGTTTGTGAGTAGTAAATGTGATCTGCACTCAACGCTGCTCAGGACAAATTTTGGCATGCGATTCTCTTCCTCTTCCTCCTATCTACCACCTCCTCAGAGCATGGTCCCCATGTCCCTCTGTCATGCCAGGCTGATCGATTTAAACGTGATGATACTAGTCCCAGGTTCCAGTTATCCCCCTGGTCAGGGCATATGATCCAATGTCAAATATATATTTGTTGGTCTGGCATCCTTAATTTCCTGATCTTCCTCCTTGTACTCAACAGGAGGTCATTGCCATCAATGTTTGTTTCATGGCTCAAATAAGAATGCTCATCTATATTCGCTCTTGTTATTTTCTCATGATAACTTCTTAGCTCATATCATTCTTTATTCTTCTCTGAAGAGTTTATCTCATTAATGTTGATATTATTTTTTTGAAATTTGAGCTTAATTGATACTGTAGCGCTCAATGTCAACTATTATAAGAATTTTGACATCCCCCCTCTCATCAAGATCATATGTATAATTCAGAATCTTGGTACCAGCAACTGTTGAACAGTATGTATGATAAAGATGTTCATCTCTTCCAACTGATGAGTCGATCTTAACAACGAAATCTCTTCTATGATCCCCCTAGGGCTCATACTCCCAGTCAAGTACCCGTAGCCAGTCCTTCCATGGAATTACTGGTTGTAATTTCCAACCCTGATGAAACCAGATTAGCAATCTTCTCAAGCAACTCGTGACAATTCACCCAATGCCATTAATTCAAATATTTAATTTTGAGACTCTCCTGGATTTGGCTGCATTCACAAATACTCCTACAATCATTGTCAAACCTCCTAAAGCAATACCATCCAATAACGATCAATCATTCCTCACTGGACTTGCCCTGCTTCCAGAGTTTTTTTTCTGACTTGGTCAGTTTTACAAACCAACTGTTCTGTCAAAGACTAATATTGGAAACTTCAAATAATTCAAACTTCCTATGCAGAATTATGGACCTGATTAGTTAAGTCTCTATCAATAGCTCTAAACACCTCCAATTTTGAAACATCCTAGATCAAGATTTTGCATCTTACGCCTTTCATTTTTCTGGAAAGTTCTTTAAGGTTAGTCCATGAAGCTTCCAGACTCTCCTGTCTTCCATTGCTCATTCTGCTTTTACTTCCAAGGATCTCATATTAATTCTCTTTAGGATGTCATCTGCTCCCTGCATGACTATCTCGTTTCTGGTACATCCCATTGGTACCTTTACCTGATAGCTTTGATAAGGGACATGATTTGGCAACCCCCCTAGTATCCCATACTCGATGCCAGTGCATATGTCCTTTGTTCTTGATTAAGACCATTGGCAAGCACTCAAAGCCAATCTTCTGGCTCCAGTGCCATATCATGATTTCTCAGGGTTATTCGCTGACTTCCTCTTCTTGTTCTGTTACTTCCTCCAAATCCAGGGTTTTTTTGGAAAGTACCAGTATTTCCATCTCTCTTCCCCTAGTCACGTACTCACAAGGATCAGCCTCCACTCAATGAACTTGGCTTCAAATAGTTCTAGCTCTTGCTAGCGTCCAATCACACATAAAATATTTGATAGTTTGTTCACTCCTACTGTGATACATCCTCCTTCACCCAAGAGGCAACATAGGCGAAATCTTCCCCTGAGTTGAGGATAACTAATAAAAAATTATAATAAATATATCTTTTTTATGATTTTAATCTTTTTCTTCTATAATTTTATCAATCTTTTATTATTATTATTTATTTGGGACATGATCTTCAATCAGTTCAAAGAACCATCTTTTTTATTTTTCCCCTAAAATTGGCTCTAAATTATACTTTGACATACCAGTTTCCACGGCTCTTAGATCTTATTTTTTATACTTGACCATATATTAAGGTTCAGTTGTTCATTTTTAGTTTATTTGGGAAGGTCTACCAGGGAATGAACAATTGTGATAGAGTGAGAATAAAATAATAATTAAGTGTGAATAATTAAGGCCACATTAGAGGGTTCATAGCCCCTCTTGTTGTCTCCAAGACCACCAAGTTTAGGATGATAGGGAGGTTTATGCTAACTTATCCTTGATGCAGCATGAGTGAAGGAATGTTCAATATTTAGGGACCATATGGGGAATTATAAATTAATTGTCCTTCTGTTGCGTGGGGTCTTGTTTTCAAACAAACATGCTTGGAAATGTTCAATATATGTTAGTG
Source organism: Massospora cicadina (assembly GCA_022478985.1). NCBI lineage: Eukaryota > Fungi > Entomophthoromycota > Entomophthoromycetes > Entomophthorales > Entomophthoraceae > Massospora > Massospora cicadina. The sequence goes on along the minus strand of JAKSZP010009930.1, from coordinate 30,268 downwards.
AAAACGATTTCTGGCTTCTTGTATGGTAGGCGTTGCTCCTATAAATGACTCCAGTACTATGGTATGGATTATCCATATTGCTATTGCTAATGTTAATGCCCGTAGAGATGGATGGATTGGTGACTCCATGTTAAGAGTGAACATGTTACTAGCCAAACTAAATGTTTGTCCATTGTCTTGACATAATAGGCATATGGCCTCTTTCCAGATAGCTACCAATGTTGGACATTGTTCTATATGGTGTACTAAGCTTCCACATTGGCTACATATTGTGCATGAAGAGTGGTCAGCGTTACATCGATGAATCCCCCCCTTGGGTTGGGACCATCTAGTACTAAAAAAAGAGTGGTCAGCGTTTGATCATTATGCTGTGCGATATACTCTCCTCATGCATCTCCACACATGTGCCCATATCCTGGGCTGTAGTTGTGAGTGATGTGTGTATCTCAAGACCATTCTTTGGGTTTCTAGGCATTATGGTACACCATATGATTTAGATAAACAATCCTGGAAATGGTACTCGGAATTTGGTTTGTTATGCAATCTGTAACTATTTGGCCATTAACTTCCTATATTTAAGTTTGCCTTGGGTGTCCTCAGTGACTGATCTGGACACATATATGTATCTTCCATTCTGCTTTTCCCATGGCTAGAAGCATTGTTTAAAAAATTACAGGAGTGCCATGTGGTCCTGCAGCTATTGAGTGAGACGCCAGATACTTAATCAATGTGTTTTAATGATCTGGGTTTTAATTGGAGTGTTCTTGTAAAATCAGATCTTGCTGTCTAGATCAATGTATAACAAAAAAGTCTGAATAATTCACCTGAGCTATCCAGGATCTTAGTATATGGTCCTCTTTCTCTAGATAATTAGTTTGCCCAATACCTCCATTTCTCCTAGGGCCAAATAGGGCTTCAAGGCGCATTGGGGCATTATGGTTGGACCAAAGCCTTCCCTGTATCAAGACATATACTTTATTAAATAAGGACGGTGAGAAAGCAATTGCATAGGCTGTAAACCATATGATTGATAATATTATGGAGTTGATTATCATAACCCGTCCTGTTAGACCTGTATGATGTCCATGCAAGGAGGCAATGCGTTTTGTTTATTTTTTCTAGAATTTAATTTCCATCATGGTGTTGGCGTAACATCCTGCCTCTAAACATATCCCCAAGTGGTGAACAGGTCCAGCTGCCAGCTTGGTAGTGAAGTGAAGTTTCAGTGGTGTAATTGCTGATCTTCGCCTTCTATATCTGATGAGGAGTCTTGATATGTATTGGTCTTTTGACCCAGGGTAGATGGCGTCTAATGGGTTAATATTCCCCAGGAGCATATTTTCCATTTTTCCAGTGTTAAGCGATGTGTTGCTTAAAGATGAGTATCCTTATAATATTTTCTCAAATCTGCGAGCATCCTGGTTGTTAGATATACCCACCACGCAGTCATCAGTGAAAGCTATCATTTTGACTGGTGGTTGGCCATAGTCATTGATTCAATTGAAAATGGCGTTTGTATTCCAGATTAGGGAATCAGGACTAAAATTGTATAGTAGGGCTTAGAGGGTCCCCTTGTTTGAGTTCTCTTGTGGAAAAACTAGGTTAGTTAAAAACCTGTTCCGCGCACAGCCATTGTGGAGACTCTGTGAACAACATCACCCAGTTTATGAACTTATTTGGGAGTTTAAATTTTTGAAGGCAGTCTCTGAGATATGTCCAAATAACTCTGTCATATGATTTCTTTTGATCTAAAAATACAAGCGCTCCAGATGCTTTAGATTGGTAGAAATTTGAAACTGTGTGAATATTGGCCCATATAGATCTTCTTGAAACAAACACTAATTTGTGATGGGGATATCACATCAGTTGCAATTCCCTTAATTGTTAACCATAATTTTTGTGAATATTTTAGTATCATTATTGGTTAAGGGAGATTTGGCACCAATTAGATAAGTATAGTCTATCTCCTTTTTTGAATTGAGTGACAGTGTATGCTTCCTTGCCTCCAGTAGAAGTTATGTTTCCATAATGCATTTGTTCATGGAATCTAAAAGAATATTAATGATCATATTAAAATATCATATAAGGGGAGGATACCCAAGTGGTAGAGTAGGGACCTCTACTGCTGCCTCCCCAAGTTCGATTCTGGTACTGGAACTTTGGGTAGGGGACAATTATGACTGTGTTGGTGTTGCGCACCAATGCCCCAAACTGAGACAGCAAATAGCAAAGGTGGTCCATGGAGTTTCTGGCCTATCATACGCCACACGTGGAGGTTTTTCCAGATTTTATCCTCCTTTCCCATTCATTCAACATCCCATTAATCAGGGCGGTATCATCCCCAGGTCAGCCCACCTCAAATAAAACATTAAGATATAAAATATATAAAATATCTTATATAAAAATCTTAGGAAATCTATCAGGACCAGGGCATTACCTTCATGGTGCACTGCACACTGCTTCCCATAATTCCTCATGCAGTATTAAATTACTTAAATTGTGTTTTGAGCCACGATGTCAATATGTGCATTTGAAAGGAATTTTTTAATTTTGCTGGTTCAACTGGTTCAGATGAATTTAAATTTGTATAAAACGTGTGTACTTTAGTTGCAACTTCTTTGGGTGTTTCTGCTATGTTTTTACCCAGTCGTCAGACCTGTGTGCAGGCTATCATGTTCTTTTGGCGTAAAATTGATGAAAAAGATAGCTCAAACAAGTTTCTCCATCTATTAGGTTTCTTTCTCTATATTAAACCTAACTTGGTGTTGGTGTTCGCGTATCAAGGTGTCTAATCATGCAGAAACCTCTTCCCATTTGCGTCCCCATCCAGGGCTGTATCCTGTATTTGGACATTGTTTTCCAGTTAATTGATTTTTGCCAAGGTGTGTTTGATGATGGCTGAATCTGCCCTGTATATTCTTGATGCTGTGTGTTTAATCTGTTGTATTGTTTTTTTAGAAAATTTCCCAGGTGACTAATGGGTCTGATTAGAAAGGTGTTTGAAAATCCCATGTTTTGGGACATTTTCTCCACCCAGGATTAAAATTCCAAGTCAACTAAATTTTCTAGGCGTATTCTGCACCACCTGGGTGCTTGGATAGTTGTTACCACTGGTGTGAAGGACACTGAAACTAGTCAAAGGTCGGATAATTAATTATTGCAGTTCTGAATTTATGAATTTGATGTCAGAAGATTATTAATGTGAGTATTAGGTCTATCCATGCCATAGAAATAAGTACACCGTTATGCACATGTATGTATATCATGTTCTTTAGGAGGGGTGACCGTTTAGGTAATGTATCATATAGTCCCAGGATGGCCTTTAACATGCGAAGTTCCACTTTCCCTTGTGGTGTCTCCATTGTGCGTGGCCATTGGTCAGTGTCTGGGTTAATCCAGCAGTTCATGTCTCCCATGATGAAAGTATTTTCTGGAAGATGGAGTTGTGTTAGGGCTGATAAAAACTTTTGACGGTCTGTTGCACAGTTTGTTGCGTACACACTGGCTATTGTTTACACCTCTTTGTGCCATGAAAAGGTAACAGCTAGCACGCAGCCATCCAAAAACGAATTTTTATCATAAATTTAAAATTTTGGTCTGCACATACTATCACCCCACAGTGTTGCAATCAAAACGATATTGTTGGAAGGAAAATGTTTTCCCATGCCTCCTCCTTTCCATGTGAACAGTGGGTTTCCTGTAACGCCAGGATATCCACAGGTGGGTTTTTCAGGAGACTCAACTTCTTGGCCCAGGACGTTAAGGCCGAGCGTCCCATTATGTTCAGTGTCCCTATCTCTACTGAGATGCCTAATGCACCTCAGGAGCGATTAGCAGGGCCCCCTGGCCCTACTCCCTCGCCCTCATGACTCTCCATTGTATCTTTGCTACAGATGGCTTAATTATGAGTAGCGTTGGGGTGTATTCTGACCTCATTTGTTATCACTGCTTTTGCTTCTCTCCTGACTTTAAGGGTTTCAATTTCTCATTGTGGTGCAATTGTGTGCTCTTTTTGGCCAAATTTTTATTTTTTGCATTCCATTGTTGTTTATCACTCCAAATTGGGTTGTACTCCACATTTTTTGTGGGTGTGCAAAACCTCTGTTTTACCAAATTTACTTCCAAATTGAGTTCTACCAAATCCATTTTGTTTGGGTTTATTGTTTAATTTTCATTGGGATTTGATTAGCTCATTGTTCTAAGTTCATCCATGCCTTCCAGAATCTGTTCAGGTAAGATGGATGATTCCACCGAGGCCTTTGCCTTGGCTGCAGCCAACTTTTGAGCTTGTTTGGCCACTTTTCATTCTTTCAGAGAAATTGGGTCCTTTATTTTATAATGTCTGAATTCTTTCCAGTTGAATGTTTATGTGGTGTCTGTGATTTTGGCGTACTATGAGTTGTCATCGCCCATTTCTTTATTTATTCAAGTCAAGCCAACCAGGGGATGGACATTACCAAAAAAATCTTTGCACATTTCTTTCTCACAGAGTTTTTATTTCTCTTAGGTCTTCTTTTATGGGACAAGAATGAATCTTGTGCCCAAAGGCCTGACAGTGGTTGCATATGGGGGTGCGCTCTCCACTGTTGCGCGAAATAATTGGGATTTTTTCCCTTTCAATAATAAAGGATGTAATGTGGGGGATTTTTGTGATATCCTCCACTATCTACTGGTTTGGGGAGATGATTGTGATTGCCTTCCCAGTGCTAAGGGTCGGCATCATCTGGAATCTTTGCACACCAAAGTGTTTGATTTCTCTGTAAGATACTAAGCCTTCCTGGAGATGTTGTTCAACTAATGTGCGCACCAGTAGAGTTGGAAGGTGATCACAAATTATGAAAATATCTTTGGATTCTGTCCAATGCGTGCGTTTGGTCAATACAAATGTTGATCGTTGGGAGGTCAATCACTACTCTGACCTTTGCTAATTCATTTGCTTCTTCTGCTGTTTCCAACTCAAGATACACCCAAACACGGTGGATAGTATGGGTTGTCAAGTACACCGTGTGTGGGAATATTTTTTGTTGGGGTTTCACAAAATTTTCTCACATTGCCAGTTTATCTGTGCACATGAATATATGTATCCCATGTTCAACCAACAATAGCAGTTGCAAGTGGGATACTTCCATGTAACTATATTACTTACCTAAAAAATCTATGAAACCCATGGGGTGCACCACCTTGGGTTTTTTGTTTTTACTATAATTTTTCCGTTTATACCTGTGTGCTTATTGCCTTTGGCTGGTGCAGATCCAAGTCCGCTACCCTTTACCACATTTTCCCAATTCTGTACCTATTTTATAAAATATGCTCATCTCACCTCTATTAACTATCAAATTGTTCTGTTTTAATCAAATTTTTTACTAAAAGTGATAGTAATAGGGAAGAAAGGCAGAATTTTTGTATAATTTTAATGAGGATTTGTGGTTCCTTTTTAGGACTTAACCAAATCATCAGGACATAACCATCTCAATGGTTCAGCGGTCCTTCAGGAACATCCTTTTTATTATTGTTGGGATTCCAACCCAAATGGGAGATTTAATGAGGTCAGTGACAAGAATAGAACCCAAGTCAGCCAAATAACAGGCCCTTATTGGGGACAATCCAAAGACATTCCACACCCTAGTATTGGGGTTCAAACCTGATCTATGAGGCGAGTGATCCTATTGGAACAAAATGAAGAGCTTACCACCATATCCCTGAAAAGTTATGAGTCTAAATATTAGCTTAGGGGATTTACTAAACAAAACTCCCTTATAACGATGCTTGGACAAAAATAAACACTTTGATCTTTCTTCTTTACACCTATTTTAAGTTAAAATTAAGTATATATTTATTTGGAATTTCCTATACAGACAAAGTATCTGATAAAAGACTTCTCGACCAAGAGAATCAAAAACAGGTAAACCAGCACCCTGAAACTTCAGGTCCCCTGTCCAAACATATTAAGGGATATGTGATAACACCCCCATGATCCTGACAAAACTGGTGCTCTCTGCCAGGTACACCCTGAGTTCACAGTAAAGTACAATTAAAAAAACTCAACTATGAACAATAATAATCCAGCACCTGATCTCATTTTAGATCAGGAAAGTCTTAAACTTTTGGTTAAATTTTACGCTATGATGCACAGGATGGAGCAAAAATTCTAACCCTTGAGCAACACCAACTAAAACTTTGAGATATAATTAACAAGCTTTATAGCGAAATTTGGCAGTTATCCCCTCTTGTTGCCACCAAATGGCCCTTTGTACTGCCCACAATTTGGTAGACTCAATTTTTGAGGATATCCACACCTTACAAAATAAAGTAGAAGCCCTCCATATTTACAAAACGTCCAACAATAACAGTTCCCTTTTAGAATTAAATGATCCCCTATGTCAATAAACGTTGTGTGACCATTAACCTTCCCAGTGGCATATTTAAACCTTCATTCAAAAAGAAGTATATCCCAGGAGAAGGGAGCATCTTCTCTTTTTTCTTTTGTTATGAAAATGCTATGGAAGAAGCCGCTGACACTAAGAGACTTAAAAACTTGACTAACTGTCTTAGACATATGGCTCAAGAAATTATGGTCTCCCATCTGATGCATTGCCATACTTGGACTGATGTCAAGACAGTCTTAAAACAGAAATTCAGGAGCGACTTAACCTTAAACAACCAAAAACAGACCTTTGTGGGTATCAACTTTAATCGGGGGGAAACTATCAGTGAATTCGCCCTCCATTTTTACTTGAAACACAAACTCTGGTTTCAGGGAATTGTCTTACATTAGATGATACTATCACTACTGCATTTTCGGTGTTTAGAAATATGCCTAATGCCTTGTTTCATCTTAAATTGGTGAAGTCTAACTTAACGTCCCTCCTCCATATTAAAGAGGCTATATTGGAAATTCTGGCCAAAATACTTAAACCCGTTGGGCCACCTCATTTTAACACCAATAATCCTCAGTCGCAAGTATTATCCGTTGCACCCCCAATTCGCCTACACCTGAATTATCCTGAACTCATTGTAGAAGAACTAACCACACTGTAGCTGACTGCTGCATATTCAAATAAGTCGTCAAAAGATCAGTCAATATAGTGCAAGAAGCTCCCTATGCTGATGGAAAACAAGTTCCTAAGACCCTTTCTAATACTAGCTTTATCCCCAGTACTTCCGGTTGCTTTGTGTTAGCTGCCCCGTCAGAAGTTGAAGTCCTTCTGTTTAATTAAGGAAATAAAAACCTCCAGCTTTCTAAATTATATGTTGGTCAGTTACCCAAAAAATTCTGGTGGTCAGCTCTTCTATAGAAAGCCAAGCCTTGGCAGATAGAACTTTTATTCACATTGAACAACCCTGAGCTTGGCCACAGCAGAATTCTCCGCTTGCTTAACTGCAAATTTTCTAGTGACAGTCCATTAGCTATTAACTCCCAATTAGGATCTTCGGTGGTTTGATTTGAAGTTATAATCCATAAGGTTAAAGTCCTAGCAATAATTGACACTGGTTTTCCGGTTAACAGTATTTCCTCCCAACTTAACTAAAAGATAAAAATGGCTCCAGACTTGACACATGAAGATGAATATGGGACGCATGTAGTCATTCTACTAAAGCTATAGAATCCTATTCTGCTTTACCTCTTTGTTTAGGGAAGTTATTAATTACTGCCCCCGCTGTTACACTGGAAAATGATAGCTACAAGTTACTTATAGGGGTCCAACTGATGAAGGAGTTAAACTGCATCATCAACCATAAGGAAAAAATACCTATCCCTAGTAAGGTATTGAATTCCATTAATATTCAAACTCCCCGTCAAAAATAAAGGAGCACCCAAAAAAATGCATGCTTCCTCGAATACCCATCCTCCATTTGCAAAATTGAGTACCAAGTCTTAGGGGAAAACTAAGTTACCTTAGATGCTGGTGATGCCGAAGAGAGGATCCCTCTGTATGCCTCTCATTCTATCACAATACTATCTGACTCACAAGTTATTGTGGATATAAAAACATGATTCAAATCCCTCCTAATTAAGGTTTTGGAGCTAAATGGCCACCCAAATCCTTTAATCAAAGAAGCGTTGACCTGCTTTTGGTTTTCTTTTTTGCTTATGGAAGTTCTATATCCATTCTAATAAGGAACTAAACAACTAAAACCATCCAAGTCCCTTGGTATGCCTCTATTGCTTATGTAAAACTATGCCCTATCAAAAATATCACCGATGTGAGTTGTTTTGGCTTGTTACAAGATTTAGGGTTCGAACCCCTACCAACCATAGCTCTGGTTGAAAGTAGAATTGGTGATAATCTCACCCCTAACGAGCGACAGAATGTCAAAGACCTCCTTGAGGAGTATTGCATTATATTTTCCTCAGGACCAAGTGATTATGGAATAATGTTCAGGGTAATTCACCAAATTCAGACTGAGGCTTAACCTCCATTTAAATCTCGTCCATACAGAAAATCTAAATTTGAGGAAGCTCAAGTGGCCCTAGAGCAAAATCAACTGTTGGAAGCCAGGTTATTAGTGCCTTCTAAAAGCCCATAGGCTTCCCCGCTTCTATTAATTTGGAAGAAGGATGGTGGTCACCATGTTGTCATGGATTATCGCCGCCTCAATTCAAAAAACCAGAAAAGACAGCTATCCATTGCAGCATATAGATGGCACCTTACGCTTGATGTCAGGTTCCCACTATTGTTTGGCTATGAATCTCACCAGCGGGTACTGGCAAGTTGATTTACCATTGGATGATCAGGAAAAATGTGCCCTCATCTCAAGTGAAGGATTGTTCGGCCCACTCAAATGCTGCAGGGGTTATGTAATGCCCATGCTGCCTTCCAACACGCGATGGATGGACCTTTAGGTGTTTTAAACGTTCTTGAGTGTTAGTTTATCTCAACAATTCTACCATTCTTTTGAGAAACTTTACCAAACACATAGATCATCTCAGACAAGTTTTACAGCAGTTAAGGCAAGCCTCATTAAAACTAAAGGCTTCAAAATGCTCCTTCTTTCAGAATGAAATGAATTTCTTAGGTCATAAGGTAAGTAAAGCGAGAATATCCCCAGTGGACAACAAGTTCCTGGCCATTTAAACATTTCCCCCTAAATCCCTATGAGATTTACAAGTTTCGTAGGGATGGTGGGATAATATCTCCAGTTTATCCCCCACTTTACTGACACCTCTGAGCCTCTTGTATATTTATCAAAGAAAGGGGTACCCTTCCAGCGGAAAGAAGAGCAACAGCAGGCCTTTGACCTATTGCGCGTCTCTCTCTCCCACTCTCCAGTACTTATACATCCCAACTTTACTAAAACATTTCTACTTTTTACCGATGCTAGTGATATAGCCATCAGAGCCATCTTATTGCAGCATGACAAAAACTAGGTAGACCATCCTATCGCCTACTATAGAAAAACTCTAACCAGAGCGGAATGAAACTATAGCTTTATAAATTGACAATGCTTGGTGGTGTTATTGACTATTAAGTATTTCTGACCTTGTCTATATGGGAAACATTTCACTATAATTACCAACCATGCTTCCTACGATGGCTATAGCAAATGAAGGAACCCAACTTAAGGTTAGCCCAATGGGCGTTAAAACTTCAAAACTACGCTTTTCCAACATCCATTGACCAGGGCTTATACACTAAAATTCAGATTGCCTAGCTTGTCTAACCATATTAACTTTAACTGCCCTGAGGTGGATCAACTTTACGACTTCCTAACTTGACCACACTTATGGAAAGATGAATCCCCACCTTTAAAAAGGAATTAGCAAAAGAAATCATTGGTCTTCAAGTCAAAAGTAACCAACTGTGCAAACTTGTGTCCCAAAATGGGTGCCCTATGTACAACCTCCAGAGCAAGCTGATGTCATATTGCGTGGAGATTTTCAAGTTGGCCATGGAGGAGTTCGGAAAACTTACCAGTGACTCAAGACTCAATTTTACTGGGAAGGAATGATTGTTACAATCCAAGATGTATTGGAGGCCTACAGGGTATGCCAAAGTCAAGCTGGACTTAATCCCTGGTCACAGCATCCAGTGGCTCCACCCTGTGAACCCTTCCATACTATTAGCATTGATGTTCTGGGACCTCTTCATTAAGCCTCTAAGTTCACTGGTTTCACCTCCTGGCCGTGGATAATTTAACCAAAAGGATTGAGGCTATGTTCTACCTTCTGCTTCAGCAAATGCTACCTCCACATTCTTATATAAGTGTATTATCTCTCAGCTTGGGTGCCCTCATATAATACTTTCCAATAGTGGGAAAAATACCTTCTTAACGCTGGTAAAAAATTTAGCTGACATGATGGGAACAACACAGTATTTTTCACTTCCTACCACCCTGCCACCAATGGAATGGTGGAGAGGGCGAATGGTACCCTAATAGCAACTCTTCAGAAAATGGCCATTACCAACCCTCTGCACCAGCCCCAATATTTTTATAGTGCAATTCTGGCCTTTTGAACAAGCTACCACCAAATCATTAAGATGTAGCCCTTCCAGACTTTGTATGGATGGAATCCCCATTGCCCTCCAGAGTGCAGGCAATTTTTGACCAGGAATCAACTGATGCCCCTGCAGTTACTATGCAAAGCATTGCCAATTAAATCATCTGACTCCAGGCTCTAGTATCTGAGAACTTATCAGCTACCACCAATAAAGAAAGAAAACAGTTTAATGATAAGCATCACCCCCTGCACACCTTCCAACTGGGTGACCTAATTCTATTCTACCATCATTAGCCTGGAGATTGTGACAATAAATTGGGAACCAATTGGTCAGGGCCTTACAAGGTCATTTATAAGTGGGGCAATGAACACTCAATTGTAGAGGTCATCATGGTACAATAGTAAACTGCATCCATAGTCATTTTCTCCATCCGTTTTCCCTCCTACACTAAGATCTAGAGGGGACATTGTCAGGATTCCACCAAAATGGGAGATTTTACTGAGGTCAGTGATGGGAATAAAACCTGAGTTTTTCAAATAGCTAGGCCCTTATCAGGGACAATCCCCAATGACATTCCACGTCCTAGTATCGGAGTTCAAACCCAATCTATGAGGTGAGTGATCCTATTGGAACAAAATGACGAACCTATCACCATATCCCTGAATTTTTACGAGTCTAAATATTAGCTTAGGGGATTTACTGAACAAAACTTCCTTATAACGATGCTTGAACAAAAATAAACACTTTGATTTTCTTTCTTTACACCTATTTTAAGTTAAAATTACGTATATTTTTATTTGGAATTGTCTATACAGACAAAGTATCTGATAAAAGACTTCTCAACCAAGAGAAGAAAAAACAGGTAAACCAGCACCCTGAAACTTCAGGTCCCCTGTCCAAACATATTAAGGGATATGCAATAACATCCCCCACAATCCTGACCGTTATTTTTCTTTGCTCGACTGCTAGAAAAATTTATCATGTACTCAATTCACAATCCTTCCATCCAAGAGGTACTTGATGATATAGGCGTCTGACGCCATAATGCCAATAATCTTAAACAGACACCCAAAACACATATTGCTTGTTTCTTCTTCCAAAACCATGCTTATTGAAATAGGCAACTTTTTCGCCCACTAGGTATTCTGATAAGACCAATCAGTTCTTATCATCCATCATTTTTTCCTTGATCCTTTTCTTCAAGATCATATAAAATGCTTGCAATTGCATCTTGATCTTGATATTTGACAATTGGAACAGGTACTGCTTGGCACTCATCCCTAATTTTAGTTCAACCACCAAATATAAATTTTTTAATAAAATGGCCTTCCTTCCATAATAATATCTCAAAAGGCATTTTCCCGTCGCCATATAATGACTTATATTTTATGTGAACATTACCAAACTGAGGTACGTTCCCCATGAAGAAGTTCTCCACGTGACCAGCTTCCTCAACGTCATAGCCACCAATTTATTAAACCATTCTACCAGTCCATTTGTCTCCAGCTGTTAAGGTAATGACATGCTCATTAGATCCCCATTATATTGGATAATAATAATCTTGTTATATGGCTAATATTCTTTTTTCTTATGTAATGTTGAGCGCTGATTCTGAATATGAAGTCAGAATTCCCTATTGGCCTCAGTTTTTTTACAATTACCTTTTTACTTCTCCAGAAAGTACATGGGCACAAACTATACAAGTGCTTTATATATGACATCATTAATTTACTTTTTGCAAAATTTATTTTGTTATTTAAACTGTATACCTATTAATTTATTTCAGTTCATTAATATCCATGAGAATTTAAATTTTATGATTTACTACAATAACACACTACGCCAGAAAATCAATATGAAACAGATTTTAGGTATGTTGTAATGAAATGTATAATAAACTTTTTTAAAGATAGTAATTACGGAAAATTATGCTTGATAGAAAGAAACTGTTTGTATATTTGAAATCAGCGTCAAGAATTCTATAAAATTCAGCTGTTATCACTCTTGTAACAAACAAAAACCAAAATTTTGTTGTCCAGTGTTATCTCATTCAATCTCAAGATCACTTGGGATGTGAAATTCGTTCCATAGTCACTAAACAAGGCTTGCAGGAATCCATGGCAGTATACTACTTGATCCAGGATAAACCTTGTAGTGCTTGTAGCGTTCACTTTTGCCAGGGCCTTTGTCTTGACCCATCTAGTCAGATAGTTGATTGCAACTAAGACGTATTTGACTCCTCAGTACTCGTGGTTAATGGTCCTATCACATCAATGGACACCGTATGCCAGGTAATCTAATGTGGACCAGTCAATATCTGTTATGTTTTTGTGAGTTTTGTGCAGCTGGCACTTACCACAACAAGCCAGATAATCCGCTACATTGTAGTTGATAGACTATCAGTAATAGTACTGTTGAATGTGATTGGTCATCTTTCTTAGGCCTCCATACCCAACAACCTTATGCGTGGCTTGAACAATAGCTGCTTTTTATGATGGTCTTAGGAAAAATTGTTTCCCATCGATCATTTTAAAAACTGACCATCCCTAGTCTCAGTGTTTTCCATTGCTTTCCTAAGAAAAACTTTGATTTCTTGAGGATCATTCCCAATTTCTCCTTTGACCATTCTCTGTAATAGCCCATCTGCTAAGCTGGTATACCACTTGGACCATTGGTAATCTCAATAAGCCATCTACATTCTGATGAGAAGCTTCCACTTGGTAGACTATCTAATAATTGTAAGCCTGTAGCTTCAATGTACATCGGGCTAGTCATCCTTCTAGTTCTTGTAGTTTTTGCAACCAATGCAAAAAGGAGTGGTCTGTTACCACTTTAAAGTGTGTTCCATAAATATACACCTGAAACTGTTTACATTCATAAAATACTGCAAGGAATTCATGCTCAGTAACAGTATAATTCCTTTTGGTTGCTTACAATGTCTGGCTCACACATGCCACTGATGTTTGTCAAATTCATCTACTTGGTTCAGGATGCTCCAATCACTGTTAATAAAGAATCAGTATGTATTATAAATTCTTGATCGAAAATTTATATTTTTTCAATATCAGAGAATTTATCAGTTACTAGCATAAATTATTAAAAAAATTCTAGACCTATTCATTTCAAATTTATCCTTTTTTTGGATCCTTCAGCAAATAAACTAGTGGCTCAGTGATTCTTGTAAATTTCAGTATGAATCTTTGGTAGTATTCAACCATTTTTAAAAAAAACACTAAAATCTCATACACTTTTTGGAACAGCCATTCTATATGGCTTTAATTTTCTGGGATTGCAGCTGCTGTCCACTAGAGTTGATAAAAAATCCCAGATATTTCAACTATTTATTGAAGAAGTGACACTTCCTCAGCTTAATCTTTAGTTAGCTGTGGAAAGTTCTCTTAGAGATCTCTTCCAAGTGGTGTAAAAAGTCAGTAAATGTCCTACTGAACACATTTATATCTTCCAAGTACACCTGGATGCATGACAACTATAGGTCATTTAAAATGGCGTCCATGGCCCTCTGGAACGTTGCAGGCGCATTATATAGACCTTGAGGCATCCTCATTGGTCAATACAGCCCCTGCGCGTTGATGATCACGCATTTCTCCTAGTCTTATATTGGCAATTCAATTTGCCAATATCCAGATATTAGATCCATTGTGAAGAGATACTTTGTTTATCCCACTTGATCTAATGATTCATTAATTCATGGTAGTGGATTCAGACCCTTCTTCAGTATCTTATTCAGCTAATAATTGTTCACCACCCAATTAGAGCCATCCTTTTTCTTTATGCTCAGGATAGGGCTTGCGTAGGGGCTTGATGACAGAACTAGAAGCCCATGCTTCAATATTTTGCTGATCTTTTCTTCCACTACTGCTTTGGCCGCCTTTGACCTTCAAATTGGTCTCAAAATTATTAGCAATTTTTACCCAGTATCGACTTTGTGGATGACATTCCTCACACATACCAAGTCAAGGTCATCTCGGGCGAATGCTTCCCAATACTTATTATTTAATTTGAGCATATCCTCCTGCTATCTGACCATCAGATCAGCAATTTTCTCTTGATCAAACAATAGATTGATGCTTTTGGTCACCCTTGATGGTAATACCATCTCATTGAGGGTCCCAAAATTGTGGAATTTCCTTAATTCAGCCATTATAATTAGATGAATAAGTGCAATTATCTTATTCTTCTCAATATTCATCAGTTTTTCACACAAATTCGCCAAAAGAACTTGAATCATTCCAGGGCCCAGCATAATTTTGCAGGAGCTACTAAAGACTCTACTCTGGACTTCTTTCAGGGGCTTCAAACTTCTCCATACTGCAGCCCAGGTATCTCCAACGTCATACCATGTCAAATTTGATCTGTGATCCTGGAAGTATGGTTCTCAAACTCTTGATTCTCAACAAAATTTCTTTTTTTCCAGGATTTTCATCAGTATTTCTCATCGCTTTTAAAAACTAATTGATAAAAGATTGGGACAATACTATCATTGTAGATCAGATTGATATAATTAGTCCTCCTTGTCAGTGGAGCTTCCCCATCTTTCTGATAAACCAATAATAACGTCTGAAACAATATGGTCAACTTATCATCTTTGAAGTTACATCTAAGTCCATACTTTCATAGAAATTCTGTCCCAATCATAATATTGTAGTTTTGGTTGGCCAAAATTATTGCTGGGGCAGATACCACTATAGATCCAAATCAAAGTCATAAAGTGATATATGCTCCACAGTAGTTATTATAATCAGCCCGGCTGTCCCCCTCTAGATGGGGTACACTAAGTTCTGACAATTGGTGTCCAAATAGTTCATCACCATTATTGCTTTTTGACAATTGGCATACCTGAACATTGTCATATCAAATAATTGGAAAAATGCGGGGGCGTTATCCTGATATAATGTGGTAATTTCGGCTAGCTATAAATTTATCTGAGATTTCTCTAGCCACAATCCTTGTTTCAGCTACTCTTCTGACTTTAGGAGTGGTTTTGAGAGTCATCTTTAAAATGGCTGCAAACGCAGTCAGCATATTTTGCGGAATAGTTGGCTTCTCAAAAAGTTTTCTTAACGTCCTTTCTTCAGCTTCAGTCACCACATAGGGCTCACATTAAGATTTATGAGTCTCCAACTCTTTGATTTGCTTCATCAGACGCTCTATACTGCGCTGCATGACTGTAATCAAATGTGATCCGCTTCACATTCAGTTTTCAATAATAGAACTTCTTCAAACTAGATCTCCACTTTTTTCTTTAATGACGTTAGCCTAGCAACTCATTGCCAAATTTTAGATACATCTTCTTCTCCTTCCTTAATCTTGGTAGCTCTCTCCTCCAAGGTAGCATATTCTCATTGATCAGCACAATTTAAGGCGTTCTTGATGTCATTTGCCAACTCCATCCAAAATTTACTTAGCTCATTCTTGTATGATATCTTGCATTGGTATATCCTAATCGGCTACCCCCTGTATCATGCACCAAATGTTAAAATTCAGAATTCTTCACCAAAAGATAGTTACCAGAAGATTAACTGCACAGGTTCTTTTTGTGCAATCTTTGCGTTGTCTGATAACAGATGATACTAAATTGATAATAGTATGAAGACTATTATCCATAGTTGAATAGGTAACTTTTTTTAACTCTTGACCTGTATTTCTCCTCAATTAACTCTTGGTGTCTTCAGTAAGGATTTATACCCTTATCCGCCCAACTTGATTCACACTCTGATTTCTCTGTTTACAGCCTTTACTCTGGTCTCATAGAGTCTACAGCAATTCATGTCTAAGCTCATCTTCTCTTCTAAGGATCCTTGGTCCTTAATCTTTATCCTTTTAAAAGTTACAATTAAAGCACACTGCAATAATTTTCTAAAGATGAATAGAACTAAAACTGATAATAAATTCTGTTATTTACTCCTAAATTTGAGTTTTTGTTTTTTCTGAGTTTTTAAGTCATTGAGTTTTTATTAAAGTGAATTATCAAGGGGAGTTTATAGAGGGAATTCAGCGCCCAACACTTGGTTGGCACCTCAGCCATGAAATCTCAGCCGTTGCCATTAAATTTCCCTTTGTCATCTCACAACAATGGTCTTACCCAACTAGTTAAAATTCCTTTGTTGGACATCCTCAAGACCTAAAATAGAAAGATTCAGAAAACTTATCCCTAACGTTTTCCACTTAATCCCAGCAAACCAACAATATTTGTTCTTTAAACTTCTTATGTAATGTGACTTCTTACCCATTATGGCAAGTTGCAAACAAACTGATCGATTTTCTAGTTGTAGACGGCATCACTCACCTTTTAACTTACTCCTTAAAATCTCAATTGGACGTTTTTGTGAAATCTGACTGATCCCAATTGGTACATCTGATAGCTAATCATCAATCAACTATCTGATTTCCCATTTCGTCAGCAAATCTGCCTGACGAAATCTTAAGAATTCATCCATATTGATCACCTTTGGATACAATCTTGGTGATTTACCTAAATCTATTAGACATTATGAACATAAAATTGGGGTCAACCGATATCCAATTCACTAACCATAGGAAATTATCCCCTCTCAACACATGGTAATCTAGATTTCTGGAAATGTGGGCACAAATCCTAACGCCTGGCTATTCATTACCTTATCCAGTTAGTTGGGTTTCATCATTATGAAAACTCTTTTTAGGAAACGGAAAAGTAAGTTTAGGCTGGCCTACCAGTCTGGATGCTTGAACAACCAAATGGCAAGCCCAAATGCTGGAGGCACCGCTACTTTTATGACAGTAAATTGAGCTGGTAGAGATTTAGCCAATGAACTCCAATAGACCACAAATGTGAATAGATAACTGGCAACAAACTAAGATATCACGTCCCAGGTTCCATGGGTATTAGTGTCAAGATGGAGGGGTTTGGATTTGGGGGTTTGGATTTCGTCATGGGCAAAAATCTAATTTATAATATGGGATTTTATTGGAAGTTTAAACTTTAGAAAATCAACCATCAATTTTCTCAATGTGTTATGACTGCTTAGATAGATGATTGATTTGGGAAATATCTTAGACAATCTTGGGATCATGGTCCTTGAAATTCACCTAACCCAATGAACTAAAAGTGAGAGAAAACAAATTATTTGAAACTGACTTCAAATTGCGGGCGGTAGGCTAAGTCACTGTTGGTTCAACCTCAAATGCCCAATTTGCCAATTTCCTTTGGTTTTGATCGATGGAGTGATGTCATCTTACCTGAAGGGCAGCAGGAATCTTCCAGGGACACCCCACATAAGGGAGGTCCCAAGATGTCAGGAATTAGTTCAGGATGCCCAAGCCGCCCACACTCAGTTGCTCCAGAATCCGTTTATCAAGTGGGAAATATTGGACAAAAATTTTTGATGTGTCCATGGTGGGTTTTAAACTGTGGGCTGCATTTCCCACTGGCCCGATGACATCATGTTTTACAGACAATTGTAACGGTCAAGGCGTTGCCTGACCATCACATTGCCCTAATCTTCCCTAGGGCAATAGTCAGGGCCAGGGGAGAGGGGCTCAACCGCACCAATTTTTGTAAATGGCAATCTAATAAATCAGATGCCTTGAAATTGGAATTAAAAACAAATTGAAAGGCTGAAGGGGAAGGGAAGTCTCGGAAATGGTGCTCTGGCCAACCAGATACTGCCAAATCCAATATTACTAAAAGTGGCGATGAGGGATTGGACCCTCGGACATGAATTTCTGGCCAATCAGGTGTGGCCAAACCCATCATTCATGGGAGTATTGACAAGGATGAAAATCCTTACAAACAGCACTCTGGCCAACCAGATGTTGCTGAATGAAATATTCCCAAAAGAGGCAATGAACCAATATTGGGGAATATGGGCGAAGAGAACAGCCTGGGCTTTGAGAGTAAATTGAAGCTGAACAATAAATGTGGAAAAGTTTCCGCAACCCTAAGGGTACCCAGCCCGAGTTCAAGAATGGGCCTCGATGCCAGAATTGAGGGTCTAGATTCTCAAATAAGGCACGCTGCTGGGAAGACGCCCATGGACTCCGCGGGGAACAGGACCCGTTCTTCCCCACTAAGCTCAGTATAAATCTGAGCGGGCAAAACTGTGTAAAGCAGTTTCTTCTTCTATATATTTAAATAGAACTTAATAAATTCAAAAATAAGTTTTTTGCATTTGCAAATCAGTTTATTAAGATAAAACCCGGAAACCCCACATGGACAGCAGTTCAGACTTTGACAAGGCCATCCGGTCCTTGTAGCCCTCTCAGGGGTCAGGCCCTCCTTCTGAGCGCCAGCATTGTCTTGACTGTGTCCCAAACTTTCTTGGTAAAGTGATTTCTGCATATTCAGATTTGGGACATCTCCACAGCAGAGCTATCCTGCCAGTGGGCACTCACTTGGGCACTCTTGCCTAACTGCTTTGTAGCAGTTTTAGAGACCCCATCTGTCACAACAATTTGACATTTGATACTTCACTATCTAAAAGTAAACGCCAATCAGGCTCCATTGCCATGGATTTGAGGTTCCCAAGCCTTGATGTTGAGATCTTGTCGTTATTGACTTTGTCTGGGCAATTCTCCCCATGAGGATGACAATTTCCAGATATCTTGGCACAAATATTTTCAATTAGCCATATTATTTCAGCTGAGGTTAATGCAGGGGATGGGTGGCGGGATCTTCAAGTGAAGGGCTGTTACCCAAATCTCATCTACTAAATGGGTGAGATTGCCCTGTTAGATGAGGGTACAGCTGCCCTTCTTGGACCCTTTTTAGTAGAGAATGGGAATACACCCAATCCAAGCAGAGGTGACGCTCCCCCAGACTTACAGTCTCACAACAACTGGGACTCACCCAAACCTTATACTCTCATGTCACTAATTTCTAAAACATGACCTCCTCCTTCATCCATACAGCTGCTAGGCCATTATCAATATCGGATGATTAATCAATGAAGCCCAAGGCCAAATTGTGGTGTTGGATAGATGGAACTCTGTCTACCTCAAAGATCAGCTGCGTCAGAACATCCAAATCCTCGAGGCTGCTTGGAACCAGCACCTCCCCAAGTTGAGGATCTGATATGGACCATTCAATAGCACTATTGGGAGCTGACCTCTGCTACTACAATTATGAGAGTGAAGAGCTTTAAGGGCCTAGGGTGCCTAAAGGCCACAAAGGATGTGAGAGAATTAAAGGATCAGAAGGCCCCTGTGGACCTCAAGGGCCTCAGGCCCCACAGTACCTGCTCTCAGAGACCCTAAAAACTCTCGGTGAAAGGATGTATTATCAGCTCTGGCCACATTATGTGATCAAATTTGGAATGCAGCACAGGGATGCAAACTCTGAGTGGACGGAGTCCCCCTCAAACCTAGGGCTCCATTGAGGTACTGTTGGATGAAAAAGACAGCTTTAGCGCCTTAATCAAGCTTACTGATAGCTGCATCTCTCAGCTCGAATAATCATGTTAAGGGTTTGAAACCCAGTGACCACTCTCAAAAGTCAGCTTCATCTTCAAGGCGCTGACATATAATCCCTAAAAAAGCAGGTCGTAAATAATGATTCCGTTTCCTCCAACAACTGAAATTGGGAAAATGTCCAAAAGGATTAAAGGCCTAAGACGCTGTGTAGACCAGCAGGTCCTCTGTGACTATGTGGAGACCAAAATATCCAGCCTGCACATACCCTGGCGTTAATATCCTCACCACACCTCTTGTAACTTATACCTAGTTCTGAAGAAATGTTCACCCATAGCCAGGAAGGCATTGCCTTCTTCATGTAAGCCTACATGAGTTCCATGAAGGAGGCCACCAATTGGCAGAAAGTGAAGCATATCCACTCCTGCCTCAACAGCATTGCCTGGGAGATCATGACTCCCCATTTAAAAGAATGTAGCACCTGGGAGCAAATCCATACGGCTTTGTTCCTTGAGTTCATCAGCACTTAAGCACTGGCCAACTAAAAGCAGGCACATGGGTTCCGCCTGATTAAAGAGAGCTCCATGGAGTTTGCCAGCTGGTTCTATGCCAAAGCGCAACCTTTTGTGACTACCATTGATATTACCTTGTACAAATCTATCATCACTGTCATCTCTTTGTTGGGATCATACCTTAAGTGAAAAATGCATATAATTGTACTAATAAACAGTCTTACCTGAATATGGGAAATCAAGGAGGATTTCAATGAAATCACTTAGTTAACTCTGCATTCCAAAACTACCTCTTTGGGTCCCTTTAACCATCCTCAAGTCCATGTGGTTGAAAATCAGAGAAAAAATTGACCTTTATGACCCTACTGCAGCAGTTTCAGATTAGCACCAAGTCCTTTTGGAAATGACTTGCTGAGGAGGTGGGAAAAGGGCCGTCAGCATGAAGGATGAGGCGTTCCATGATGACACCCCTACTACGCCTCGATGTTCCTCCATAACCTCAAATGATCCTGGAGCTATCATACATAAAGAAGCTTTGATAACCATCTAAAATAAACTTGATACTTCTTGCTCATCTGATGACTCTACCACGCTTCTCCTGCTACACTCAGTTTGAAAGTCTGGTTACCCACATTGTAGTTTGAGTTCATATGATTCCAGTACTCGCCATAGTTGACAGTGGTTCCCTGTGAACTCCTTATCATCAAGTTGATGAAGCGCATCAAAATTGCTCCGAATTGCCACACTATATAGAGTATGGCACAGCTGTCCCACAATGTACTCAATCTAAAGGGGCCTATTCTTCCCTACTTTTTGATTTGAGCTCTCTTTAAATACTCCTCCATCGCATAATATAACCATAGCTATGACTTTCTTCTTTAACACAGTATCTTTAAGACTACTTAGCAGTAGTAAATTACAATAACGGCTTTTTATTCATACTGAAGCATTGGGTCCCCCTGAACTTTGAAACCTTCTGCGACTCCAAGATGGAAGTCAAGGCTTGAGCCTGCCTACTTGAGAGTGAGGGCCGAATTGAACAGATCAAATATCATTTAAGGGGCTCTGAGTCCAATTTCCCCCTCCTGCTGTTGATGGACAAGAATGCATGCTGATCTACTAACCAAACGCGACCACTATAACTCCAAAGTCCCCAGTCATTGCTGAAACCAAAATCCATCTTACATCCTTTCTGAATACCTGCTGGAAATCTGAGGCCTAGACAACTTAAATAGCAAGGAGGTGCTAAAATGCCCGGAAATTCTAGATCCAGCTTATACTAGATCTATGTCAGTGTTATTGGCTAATCTTACTGACAAGACCAAGGTAGTAGGCCCAAACAGTCCCATTGACTATGTCCGCCTCCTAACAGTGGAGACCATTGACAATGTCCACAGTTTTTGGGAGCTTTAGGGACTTTTGGTTAAGAACGCCCCCATCAGTGGCCCTGGTCAACGCCTTTATTGGAAAAAACTTCACTGATGACTAGCAGCGCAAAGTTCAAGAGTTGTTGTAGGAGTATTAAGACATATTTTTGGCCTTGATATACAACTTTGGGGCAATGAAAGGGGCCCTACATTACGTGGAGACTGTGGATGCTCCCCCTTCCATGTATAAACCTATTAAAATAGCAAGGTTGAAGAATCCCAGGTAACGGTGGAGCTCAGACAACTACTAAACGCCAGAAGTTTAGTGTTCTATGCAGCCCTTGGACCTCTTCTCTTCTGCTGGTTCAATAGAAGGATGGCAGCCACTATGTGGTGATGAAGTATCTACGGCTCAACTACATCATTAAGAAGGACAGGCATCCTCTGCCCCGGATTGATGACCCCCTTTGACTGCTTGCTGATTGCAATACTATTTCCACAATGTACCTTGCCAGTGGATATTAACAAAGTGGAAATACCCCTGAAGATTGAGCCAAGTGCGCTCTCATAGCTAAAGAAGGACTATTTGATCCCAAAAGGATGCTCTAGCCCTCTGTAACGCGCCGTCCACTTTCCAATGCGCTTATGAACAATATCCTCATGAACTAAAAAGTGTTACATGTTCTCATCTAATTAGACGACATTACTTTTTTATAAAACCTTTAATGGACATGTTGAGTATCTTAGGGAAGATTTCAAGCAGCTCTGGAAGGCTTCTATAAAGCTTAAACCTTCTGAGTAATCTTTCTTCCAGTAAGAAATATAGTTTCTGGGACACAAAGAACAAATGATGGCAGCTAGCCCATAACGGACAAAGTCAACGCCATATAAAAGATGTGCGTCCCCAGAGCTTAAGGGATATTCAAATAGATCTAAGCATGGTGTGATATTATCGTCAGTTTATCCTCATTTTGCCAACTGGGATGAGCCTCTATTTTACCTCTGCAGCAGTACGTGCCGTTTGGAATGGCGGCCTGAAAAAGGACAAGCTTTTAATACGTTGAGGACTGCTCTGCATATTAAATCCATTTTATTCCACCCATGTTTATCTACCCTTCAGTTGTTCATGGACATGAGTGATGTCGCCGTTGGAGCTATCCTAGCCAGCATGACGAAATTAGGTCAAACCCCCAGTGGCCTATTTTAGCAAGGCTCTGAATAAGGCCAAATGGAACTACACCGTTACTGAGAGGCAGTTCCTGACTGATTTGCTAGCCAACAAATATTTTTTTGCCCTATTTCCATGGTACCAACTTTACCATTTATCACTGACCATTCCTCACTCTGGTGGCCCTGCAGATGAGGGACCTGGATAACCATTTATCCATATGGGCCTTATGAGCGCGGAGATATAATTTCAACATAGTTCATCACACAGGCACAATCTACCAAAATGCTGACGACCTCTCCAAGATTCCTAAGTTAGCTTCTTTGACCCATGAGGAGAACCAACTGTAAGATCTGATTTGCTAACCTGAGAGTTGGTAGTTGGAAACTTCTTAAGTCCATGATGTGCTTTGAAAGATGACCCAAGAAACTAAAATCAAGGATGGGCTGCTCTACAAGAGGATCAATAAGAAATGGCTCCCCTATGTCCTCCCTTCTTCCAGAACTGAAATTATCCTAGAGGAACATACCACTGTGGGACATGGGGTAGTCAAGAAGATTCATGAATGGCATAAGTAACGATGTTACTGGGACAAAAATGGTAGAGACCATCCAAGAGGTCCTGGAGGCATGTATGACTTGCCAATCCCGAGATTGAGCTAATTCTTGATTTCAACACTCAGTCGTCACCATGATGAGACCCTTCAGCATCATTAGCATCAATGTAATGTGCCCTACCCCCACTAAATTAAATGGCCATAAATATATCCTTCTAGCCATGGACCATCTGATCAAATGGTTAAAGCAATTTCAGTCTCTGCTTATACTGCAAAGGCCATGGCTCTCTTCCTTATTCATTCCATTTTCGCCCAGCATAGATGCCCACAAATTTACTTTCAGATAATGGGTTAAATTTACCTCACGGGTAGTCCAAAAACTTACATTTATTTTTGGCACTAAAAAAAAGTTTCACCGCCCCTTACAACCCATCAACCAATAGGGCGGTGGAACGCGCTAATGGAACCCTTGTCTCTATTTCAATAGAAGATCGTTGTCTCCGACCTTACCCCCTGGAATCATTATCTACCCAGCGCATTGATTTCCTACCAAATAAGCTACCAACAAGACATTATAATGCCCCCTTTAAAGCTCTAAATGAACGTGCTCCTCAGCTCCCAAGTTGAATGCAGCATTTGCTCAAAACCTCCACTTCTGAGAAACTGATGTAACTAAGAGGGCCTTAGCAAAGAAATTGTTTGGTTTCAAGTTCTAGCTATGAAAGGCAGTGTCACCACCACTGAAAGGAGACAACCTAATTTTATTGTCAGCTGACCCTCCTTACCCATTTTTAAATAAATTACCTTGTTCCCTTCTATCACCTTGATACAGAGGTTGACATAATAAGCTTAATGTTATTTGGTCTGGACCCTATAAGGTCATTCACAAGGTGAACTCCAATTACACCATTGCTGATGATAATCAGGGTACAGTGGTGAATCTAGTGCATGACCAGTTCCTCTGGCTCTATACCACCTCTGACAGGATCTTGAGGGGACGCTGTCTTAATTTGAAATAACACGCAAGCTGAAATCCCTGCTCCTGAATCAATCCTTGATCAATTTAACTCTCAAATCAGCATAGATGAAACCCTATCCTGAAGGCACCAAGGCTTGATTTGATTCGGAAGCATCATGCATACAAGAATCAATAAATTACCTTTGGAAAACCCCATCCCCACTTCCCAAATCATGAGAGGCGCTGCCCCCCATAGCAGTCATGATGACGATGCAGTAAAACGAGGGCACCATCCAGGCGATTGATCTGGGAGACAGTAAAAGATCCTAATCTCATGGGGCCATGAAGGTCCCAGAGGTAGAATGTCCTCACGCGCTATATGAATATTACCGCTTTCTAACACAATATAGTAGTCTATACGCTCTCCATCTGTTCGTTTTTTGACCTCTCTACTAATAACAGCTTCAAGCCCATTTGTGGACTTTAGCAACATTCATGCGAACTGTTACGCCATGTGTGCTCTTATAGAAATAAGATGAGCTGTAGGCTCATATCTGAGATTTTCTCATCTAGAGATCATTGCGTAATAACACTTAATGATTTGATTCTCTAATATTTTTTTCAGTGATATCAAAGATGCAAAAAACCTCATTATATATAATCAACTTATCCACTACCACCATGATGGCGCCAAAGCTCTTTTATTTTGGGAGTTTAGCATCAAATTTTAATCTAGGAAGAGTCACAGTAACTTTACAATTTAAAGGTTTTATCTCTCTCATGAGCTTTCTCCTTAAGCGTTTTAATCTCACACAAGTAAGGCCTCGTGATGCATAGTATCTAATAGTTCCTCTAATCCTTGTGCTCTCATGTCAACAAGATGAGGGTAAGTGATTGGGTAATCATAGGTTCCAGTCAAGAAACCTTGAGTGGAAACTAATCTTATTTAGAGGTTCAGAGGCTCTTAGCAACTCATGTGACTTAATATAACTCAGTCCTAAAGAATTTGACTTTGAACTGAAAGTAAATGTAGGTTTTTAAAAAACTCTATATTTATTTGGGGAAGGTTGACCAGGGGACAAGCACTTCCAATATAGTGAGAAAACTAATAAAATTTGACAATTAAAGACACCCAAAAGGGTTCAAGGCCCCTCTTGTTGTCTCCAGGATCACCAAGATTAGGACGGTATGGAAGGGGAGTTATGCTGGCTTATTCTTTTATGCAGCATGTGTGAAGGAAAGGATCAACTTTTAGGAACCATATGGGGAACCATGTGTTGAATGACCTTCTGTTATGGGGGGTCATATGCCCAAACAGCCATGCTTGGAAATGTTCCAATATATGGCTGTGGAAGCGATGAATGGCTCCTTGGATTGTTGGCGCTGCTTCTGTGAAAGGTTCCAGTACCATTGTATTTATCGTCCATAGTACTATTGCTACTATTAGCGCCCTGAGAGATGGGTAGATAGGAGAATCCATGTTAATAGCGAACATGTTCCTTTCTAGAATGAATGTATGTCCGTTTTCTTGGCGGAAAAGGCGCATGTCCTCTTTCCATACAGCCACTGATGTTGGGCATTGTACTAAACGGTGGGCTAGGCTTCCATACTGAACACATATTGTACATGAGGTGTGAGTGGCATCTGACCGTTCAGCTGTTTGGTATACTCTCCTCATGCACCTCCATACATGTGCTCTTATCCTTAGTTGGAGTAGAGGGTGATGTGTGTATCTCCATATTCTTCTTCGAGTCTCCAGGTTGTAGGGTATGTCCATATGGACCAGGTAATCTATCCTGGCTATGGTACTTGGCTTTTGCTTATTATATTGTTTGTGATTATTTGACCATTGATCTCCTGTCTGTGAGTTAGCCTTGGGCGTCCTCGGTGACTGGTTTGGCCATTTGTGTGAATCTGCCATGTCACTCTTCTCATGGCTAAGAGTATTCATTTGAAATTTACAGGAGTGCCGTGTGGTCCTGTAGCTGTAAAGTGGGATGCCAGATATTTGATTTATGTGTTTGAGTGATCTGGGTTTCATAATTGGAGTGCACGTGTGAAGTTATATCTTGCTGTTCTAGCCCAGTGTGTATCTGGAAGTTCTGGGCTATTCACCTGAGCTATCCAGGATCCCAGTATATGGGTTGCTTGCTCTACGTAATTAGTAAGCCCCATACCTCCATTCCTTCTAGAGCCAAATAGGGTTTTGAGGCGTACAGGGGGGTTGTGGTTGGACCATAGCCATCCTTGTAATAGGGCGTGGATTGTGTTGAAGAAGGATGATGTGAAAACGATTGTGTGGGCCGTGAACCATATGATTGATAGAATCATAGAGTTGGCTACTGTGACCCTTCCTGTTAGACCTGTTTGGTGTCCATGTAAGGATGCAATGCGTTTTGTTATTTTGTCTAATAATTGATTTTCCATCATGGAGTTAGCGTAACCTCCTGCTTCTAACCATACTCCCAAGTGATGAACAGGGCCAGCTGTTGGCTTGGTGATGAGGAAGTTTCAGTGAGGTCGTTGCTAATTTTCGCCTCCTATGTCTGGTCAGGAGTCTTAATGTTGTATTAGCTTGTTGGCCCTGTGTAGATGGCGTCCACTGGGTCTGATATTTCCCCAGGAGTATAATTTACGCTTTATCAGTGTTAAGTGATGCGTTACTTATGGCTGAATAGTCTTGTATTTTCTTCTCAATTCTTCAAGCGTCCTGATTGTTATATATGCCCACCACACAATCATCAGCGAAGGCCATCATTTTGACTGGTGGTTGGCACTTGACGTTGATTCCCTTGAGAAGCGTGTTTGTATTTTGTATTAGGGGGTCTAAGATAAAGTTGTAGAGTAAAGGGCTTAAGGGGTCTCCTTGTTTGAGTTCTCTCTGTGGGATGACTGGGTTGGTTAAGAATCCTGCTCCCCGCACAGCCAAGGTAGCAGACTCTGTGAACAATATCACCCAGTTTATAAATCTATTTGTAGGCTTTTTTTGAAGGCAAGCCCTAAGATAGGTCCAGTTCACCCTGTCATATGCCTTTTGTTGGTCTAAAAAGACAAGTGCTCCAGAGGTTTTGGACTGGCAGACATTTGCAACTGTGTGTATGTTATCCCATATGGATCTTCTTGTAACAAATCCATATTGTGATGGGGATATCGCATCAGTTGCAATTTCTCCTAGTCGTTTGGCCATAATTTTTGTGAAAATTTTTGTATCTGTGTTGGTTAAGGAAATTGGGCGCCAGTTGGATAGGTCTAATCTTTCTCCTTTCTTGAATAAAGTGACCATGTAGGCTTCTCTGCCTCCAGGTAGGAGGCATGTTTCCATAATACACTTGTTCATTGAAGCTAGAAGAATGTTAGCGATGTTAGTAAAATATTTTATATAAAATTCATAGGGAATCCCATCAGGTCTCGGGCATTTCCCTCTTGGTGCACTGTGTACTACTTCCCATAATTCCTCGCGTGATAATAGGATAATTAGATTGCTATTTTGGACTGCGGTGTCAATATGTGCACTTTTAAGGAATTTTCGATTTTTTCTGGTTTGACTGGCTCAGATTTATACAATTTTTGTGTAAAACCTGTGCACTTTGGTCGTGATTTCTTTGGGTGTTTCTGGTATGGATTTGTACAGTTGATGGATCTGTGTGCAAGCTATCATATATTTACAGGCGTGATATTGGCGGAAAAAGTAGCTCAAGAAATTATCTCCATCTCTTATGTTTTGTCTTTATATTGAACTCCAACTTGGTGTTGGTTTTTGTGGATCAAGGTGTTTAGCTGAGCAGAAACCTCCGTCCATTTGCAACCACATCCAGGGCTGTATCCCATGCTTGGTACATTGGCTTCTAGATGGTCAATTTCAGCCAAGGTGTGATTGATAATGGCTGAAAATGCCCTGTGTCTTCTTGACAATGTATGTTTAATTCGTTGGGTTGTTGATTTTTTGAAGTTTACCCAGGTGGTTAGTGGGTCTGAGCAAAAAGGTGTTTGAAAATCCTGGGTTGAGTATATTTCCTCCATCCAGAATTGAAATTCTGAGTCAGCTAAACTTTCTGGGCGTATTCTGCACCATCTGGGTTCTTGGGTACTTGGTTCCGCTAGTTTGTAAGACACCAAAAAAGCTGATGGTCAGAGAATTAGATTTTTGTAGTTTTAAATTTTTGAATTTGGTGATGGAAAATTATTGGTGCGAGTATTAGGTCTATCCTTGACATAGAGACAAGTGTACCATTGTGTACATGTGGGCATGTCATGTTTTGTAGCAGGTTTTGCCTTTTTGGCAATGGTCATATAGTCCCAGGGTGGCCTTTAGTACTTGGAGTTCAACTTGCCCTTGTGGAATCTTCATTGTGTATGTCCATTGGTCCATCTCTGGGTTAATCCAGCAGTTCATGTCTCCCATTATGAAAGTATTTGCTGGTAGATTTAGTTGTGTTAGGGCTGTGAGAAATTCTCTTTGGTCATGTGCACCATTTGGGGCATACACAATGGTTAATGTATGCACTTCAGTGTGCTATGAGAAGGTTACGGCGAGTATGTGGTTGTCCAAGAATGAATTTTTATCAATAAATTTAAAGTTTTTTTGGGTTTTGCGCTTACTATCACCCCACAGTGAAGTGACAAAAACAATATTGTTGGGAGGAGCATTTATCCCATGCCTCCTCCTCTCCCTGTGGATGATGGGTTTCCTGCACCACCAGGATATCCATAGGTGGGTTTCATAGAGACTCAACTTCTTGGCCCAGGACGTAAAGGCCTTGAGTCCCACTATGTTCAGCGTCCCTATCTCTACTGAGACGCCCGATACGCCTCTAAGTGGTTAGCAGGGCCCCCTGGCCCTACTCCCTCGCTCACATTGCTCTCCACTGCACCTCTGCTGCGAAGAGCATAACCATGAGTAGGAGTTGGGGTGTATTCTGCCCCTTTCATCGCCGCAGTTTTTTCTCCTCTCTTGGACTTGCTTGGTTTCAATATGTTATTGTGGTGCACTTGTGGGTTTTTATTGGCCACATTATTTTATTGCGCATTCCATTGTTGATTTTCCTTCCAGATGAGTTAAATTCCGCAATTTCTGGGGATGCACTGAACCCAAAAATTTTGCTGCATTCTTTTCTGAATTGGGCTCTGCTGAATTCAATCTGGTCAGATTGGGTGTATAGTTTTCCACGGGATCTGATTGGTTCATGACTCAAATTCAACCATGTCTTCAGGATCTGCTCCAGAGATATGGTTGATTCTGCCAAGGCCTTTGCCTTGGCCGCGGCCAGCTTGCAATCTTGTTTGGCCATTTTTATTCTTTCAGGTAAATAGGCTCAATTATTTTATATTGCCTGTGTTCTCCTCAGTTGAAGGCTTGTGTAGTATCTGTGATTTTGGCGTACTCTGAGTCATCTTCACCCATTTTGTCATGGTTGGATGACTTAAAGTGGGAACTGATGCTAAGGATAAAGCTGGGTGACAGGAGGCCCAGAAAGTGAAACTTCAGGCTCTTCCTGACCTGAAACACACTTTGGATCAGCGCTGGGTGCAAGCCAAGCATGCCCAGGTTGATACTAATGGGGTGCAAAACGCCCAGCCTCTTATCTCGGCCCAGGCACTAAAATGAACGATTTATGTTACAAATGAAGATGGTTCGATTCAGTTAATTGGAGAGCAAGGGTTTTAATCCCAAACAAGTTATAAATTTTAAGTTTGGGTAAAATATGGCTTCAATTGATTACTTGAGTGAAGGCACTCTTTATGTAATTTACTAAAATTGGATGGAAGCATCTGTTTATTGGAGCGTCAAGGCTTAGGCGCACTTCCGCAGAACCTGAATTTCCCCACCCACTTTAAATATGATTTTGCGACCAACATC
>JAKSZP010009929.1:0-36567 GCA_022478985.1 Massospora cicadina | reverse complement strand
GCGTGTCCAAAGAGTGTTTCCACTCATACAGGTGGCTGAGACCCAGGCCAAAACCTTCCCTGGATAAGTGCACAGACTGAGGATATAAATGATTGCAAAAAGAGATTTCATGGGTAGGTAACCACTGCATCAAAAATATGAGTGAGTTGGCAACCGTTACTTGCCCTGCTAGACCTGGGAATCTTCCCTTAAGGGATGCGACGCGGTTGGACATCCACTGTAGTAGGTTGTTCTCAATTGTCTCATTGGCATACCCCCCTGTTTCCATACATATCCCAAGGTGGCGAACAGTGTTGGTTGTAGGAGGTGATACAAAGGGTAGGATGATTGGGTTGTTTCTTCATGGAGGACTGTGGGGCTTGGATGTTGTGGTCCAATTGTTAGTGTACTTTCCTAAAAGGATTATTTACTTTTTCTTTTTGTTGAGCAACATGTTGCTCACAATGGAATACTCCTCGAGGGTGCATTCCAACTGTCATGAATCATTATTGTTAGCTATACCTGCCATGCAGTCATCTGCAAAGGTTAGTATATTGACTATTGGTTAGCCTTGTGAAGTGATGCTCATAAGACGTGAGTCAGCAACGAAAAAGAGTGTATCAAAGCTGAAGTTATACAGCAGAGGGCTGAGGGGTCTCCTTGTTTGAGCCCTCTGCGTGTTGTGATCTTGTTGGTTAGAAAACCAGGGCCGCATACAGCCATGGATGCTTATTCTGTAAGGAGCATCCCCCAGTTTATGAATCTTGGTGGAAGTTTGAAGGCGTTTAGGCATTCCTTCTGGTACGGCCAACTAACGCGGTCATATGCCTCCTCCTGGTCTAGGAATATCAGGGCTCCATTTTCTCTGGACTGGCATATGTTGGCGATGGAGTGTGTATTAGTCCAGATGGAAAGCCCTGGTATAAACCCAAACTGATTAGGCGACAGGATTTTGGAGGCTATTTTGCCTAATCTGGTGGCTAATTTTTTTTAGTAGTTTTGTATCAGTGTTAGAGAGTGCAATTGGGCGCCAGTTGTTCAGGTTCAGTTTTTTTCTTTTTTAACAGGGTTATGACATAGGAGACATGGTCACAGGTAGGAGGCGTGTCCCCAGCAGGCACTGGTTCATTGATGCCAAGAGGAAGGGGGTGATTTTCTTAAAGTATTTTTTGTAGAATTAGTAGGGTATCCCATCAGGCCCTGTCATTTCCTATGTGGTGCACCGCGGACTGTGTCTCAGAGCTCCTCCTGTGTGATAAGACCTAAGAGGTTGTAGTTTGGCAGTGTGCTTTCTATTCTGGCAGTGTGTATACTATTTTTGTTTTTTTGGGTCTTTGGAGTATCACGTCATAGTTTGGTGTAGTAACGGTGTACTTACTCCTTGACCTCCACTGGGTCAGTTGCCACAGGGCCGTCACCTTTGCGGACCTGTGTGCATGTGCGCTGGTTGCCGTGGTAGTGAAACTGGTGGAAGAAGTATGTTGATCAGGTCTTGCCTTCTTTTGTGAACATACCTTTTCTCAAAACTTTGATTATATGCTGGTGTTTGAAGATGAGTCCGTTTAATCAAGCGGATATTTCCGCCAATTTATGTCCCCAGTTGGGGCTGTAGCCAGACTTTGGGGCCTTGAGCTCGAGTTGGTCCAGTTCTGCCAAGGTGCGCCTGATTGTGGCTGTGTCAGCGGTGTACTTACATGAGGCAAGATGGCTAATTTTATTTATTAATCTGATTTTGGATTTTGCCCAGGTTGCGATGGGGGCTGATATGAATGGAGCTACGAATTTGGGATTTGTGGTCTCGTTTTCAACCCAGTTGGATATTCTGGGAAATTTTATATTTTATGGGTGCAACTGCAACCACTTCAACGCCTGCGTGGGAGTGTGGGTTGGAGAAAGCTGCACCAAAATGAGTCAGTGGTCAGAGAAGTTTATCCTTTTGGTCAAGAAGTCAGAAATTTTTGAGCGGTGGGCATTGGGGGCAAGGATGAAGTTAATGCAGCTCATTGAGATGAGCTTTCTCTCGCATATGTTGGGCGAGTCATGTAGTAAAGGAGTGGTGACCCAGGGGGGAGAGTATCATATAAGCCAATGGATGCCTTCATTGCATGGAATTTGATATGCCCTGGGGGTATCCCCTGGGTATAGGCCATCAGTCTGTGTCAGAGTCAACCCAGCAGTTGAAGTCGCCCAGTAGAATGGAGTCTGGTGGGATGGCCAGTGTTGGGATGGTCTCAAGGAATTGTTTTCTCTCAGCTGCGGTTCATGTTGCATAGATTTATGCTATCAAGGTTGTGTTATCCTAGCATGCAATTGTAGCTACCAGGATGCAGCCATATTAATGAGAACGAGTTAGCGATTTTCAATCTTTTATGATTATGGATGACCACCCCACAGTGGGACGTCCATACCAATTGGGATGGTGATACCCTGGCTGACCAGGATCCCTCTTCCCACTGTAGACGATAAGTTTCTTTTTTGGCCTAGATATCTACAGGGAGTTTCCGCAGGAAAAACAACCTTTTGGTTTGGAACAATTGAGCCCTGGCTCCCACGATGTTTAACATCCCAATTTACACTGAGGTGCCCACGGCGCCTCAGTAGTGGTTGGAGGGCCGTCTGGCCCTATCCCTTGCACCATTATTAGTATTTGCTCTAGGCGATTGGACTTGTCCCACCTGTGCAATTGTTTGATCCCATACCTTTTGTCAATTTTGTGTGGGTCTTGCCGTTGAGTGGTTTTGAATCAGTCTCTTCCGCTCAGGACTCAAGGTGGTTTGGTGCGGTGTGCTGATTGCTTTCTGTGGTTTTGGGGTTTGAACTTGTAGGTGTGTGTCCCACATTTTTGCCAATGGTGGAGCTGAATTTCCATCTAAATTCTCTTGATTGGTATCACATGGTGATCCAGTCAAATTGGTGATAATATTTTCATCTTGGGTATTCTGATCTGATTTTTTCGCTCAGTTAATTTCCTCCATGTCCTCATGAATTTGGTCAGAAGTTGATGGAGGAGGCCATGAGCGATGCAGCCATGGCCGCAGCCTGTTTGTGGGCCTTCTGTGCCATTTTGCGCACTTTGGGTGAAACTGGGTCTATGAGAATGTATTGCCCATCCTCTCCACAGGGGAAAGCGTGATTGGTGTTGATTATTTTGGCGAAGTCTTTGCTATCCTCATCCATAGTGTCATCACAGAATTCTGGGGCCATTAGGTACTCCTTCATGGGGCATGCGTGCACATTGTGCCCCAGTGCGCTGCAGTGATTGCAGATTGGCAGTGCGCTTTCTGGTGTGACGCAGAATACTTTTGACACGCCCCCATCTGAGAGGTGAAACACCGCTGTGTGCAGGATCTTTGTGAGGTCCTCTGCCACCTCAGGGAGCGGGTTGATTACGTCTATTGCCTAACCTGTGCACAGGTTCATCATCAGGTGAAACCGCTGTATTTTTAGTATCTCTGTAGCTGGCAAGTCCAGCTCGGAGCTCCTATTTGATTACTTTGTGGGGAAGGTTGGTTGGGAGCGAGTCAAAAGAGATAAACAGATCTCACCTTATTCCATCTGATGCACGTGGTGAGCGCAATTTGTTTGCATTTGGGTGGGCAATTTCAACGCGGACATTTGCAGCAGCGTCTGCATCTTCTTTGGTTTTGAAACCCATGTCAATCTAGCTGCGGTGGATTATGTGGGTGGTAATGTACACCACATGGGGGAATAGGGAGGCTTGTGCCTCACCCACTTTCTTCCACAGAGTTGGAGAATCAACCCCTAGGAAGAGTCGGAGCCCATGCTCAAACTGTGAGAGGGGTTGGGAATATTGGGTTTTTAGGTATAGGTTTTGTTTAGTTGTAAATTCCACAAACCTGGTTGGTTCTGGGTTTATGGTTTTTAGAGAGGAATTGTTTCCCATTCCCCCCAGGGCGTTTCTTGCTTTTGGCGCACAGTTATGTGTATTGCCTGATATGACTTTCTCCCAATCTAAATTTGTTTTTTTGTTATCGCCAACTCTCCAATGTGATTATCAAATTTGCTGTTTAAACTGAATCTTTGTAACTAATGTAATTGTTCCAGTAAAGAAAAACAATAGTAAGACACTTATCTCAGTCAAGTTCTTAGATGTCTCAAGTTGTTGACATACACTGATGCCTACTTATTACTAACCTTGTTATATAAAACCATCTAATGTGTTTATAGTTTTAAAATTAATGAGAAAACTATAAGCAGCAAAAAAACTTAATATAAAGTTTCCCCTAAAGAAAACTTAGCCCTACCGCCTAGCTTTAGATTGACTACTACAAAGTTAGAAAAGTAAAAAAGTCTTTATTATGACCTATTGTATACTGGATTCCCAATTACTGTTATCTCTTTTTAAATTACAAAAAAGATTAAACTGGCCTCAGACCTAAAATATAATCAAGAAAGTGGCACTGTTGATTCTTTCTTTCCACTCGGTGTAACTTTCCAAGCAAAACTACATGAATTTATAAAACAAATCAAATTTTCCCATTGTAGTTTTGCTCCAATGTCCTCAGATTCTCCGCCAGCTGCTCCATCATGGGGCAGCGGTAAAACTCCCCCCGCCATTTTCTGTTCATCAGGATTACGCGCTAGGACTGGTTTACCCAGTCATTCCAAACCTATGAGACGATTTGTTCCGCCCAAGGACCTAGATGCCCATCTTGCTCATACTCAAGTGGTACCTCGCTGCCCCCTAGTGCTCCCCCAGAGCAACATGTGCTATGGCCTAAGGGTCGAATATGGGAAACTATTCCCCAGCCACGACCAAGCCATTATCAAAATGGCATAGGTGGTGATGACACCCGCCAGTTTTATTGATTTCCGCCCCTACAAGGGGTATTTCGACCTCAGCTTCACCTGTGAAGCTGACACTGCCACTGAAGCAACCTTGCCCCTGGTATTCCAGGGCACTCCTCTCCCCACAACTTGAACTTGGCTCCCAGTGGACACCACCTGGTAGTTCAGTTTGCTGGTTTGCCCACCCACCTCCCCCCTGAAGTGCTCCACCAGGAGCTGATGGATGGCTTGGCAGCCTATGACTCCAACCCCATCTTACATTTGTGGTCCCAAATGGGGCCACACGACTCGCCTGGGCCTCAGGCATATGCCACAATCAGCCCTGAATTTAAAAATCGCGGTGTCACTTCTGCTGTGAACCATTATTACCTCAGCGCCTGACCATCCAATATGGGCCCACGTCGAGGGTGGGTGGATGGTCTTTCCGTCATGCTTTGAGTTAGACCACTCAAAATGCAAGTGCCCCTCCTCAACCACTTCCAGTGGATCAGATGACTCATCCACCAACCTCCAATCTGCTTTCCACCCTGTACAATTTCCGGTATGGGGCACAATCCTAACTACCCCACCCCCAAAGCCTGTTGCTGCAGCTGCACCTGCAGCCACCAATCAGCCTCCATCTCACCCCAATGCCATGAATAATTCCATCAATCAAGCATCAGATTGGATCCCAGTTTGATCCCATGCTTCCTCTAAAGAGTCAACCAAACCTCAGCCATACGCTGATTCCCCAATCTAATTCAACCAAAACCCACGGTAATTATTGGCTGAAATTGATGAATAAGGTAAGATCATCGGAGAACCATCTCTGCAAATTAGCGGTATATAAATGCAGAAGGGGACGCCAGATACCCCCCTCAAATTTATACCCCACAGCCAAATGCCAATTCGTTTTGCAGTGATCACCAGCTTACAGTCAAAGCAGCTGCAACACCAGATTGTCATCCCCTGCGTAAAGCTGTCGCTAAATCAGTAGCAATGCTCATAGGAGGAATTACACCTCCTGTTATCCCTACAACCTTAACTCCAAAGAGTAAAATTACGGTGAACCAGCTACACAAAAATGTAAACGATGCTATCCAGAACGTGGCAACTATAGCATGGAATCCAAAAGCAAAAATAACCTGATCTAACAATGTCACATTTGTTAAACTCCCAGATGCCCACATCAAAGCTAAAAAAGCTTAAGCCAAATATCTCAGTGCCATTTATCTAGCTTGCAATTTCCATGAAATCTAATTATCAGTGATATCAAACCCCATGCCGCAGATGCCACAACGCCATTATTGTCGGCTGTGACATGCACTATACTATGGGAGGAAAAAGCTGCTGCCAAAGAGGCTGCCAAAGATGAGCCCCCCAACCCCCCCTCCCCTTCAACCATGGAGGGATAAGCAGTTTCCGCTGCTCAACTGTTGATTGTTTTTTTGATTCGTTTCATTCAATCCACTCATTAGGGCTTTTTGTTTGAAACAAGTAGCTATGTTAGTTTTAGTTTTAATAATGTCCATCCACTTGACAGCTTGCCTCAACTATATAATGTGGCCCTGTTGGACCAAAGAGCTCTAAGGAGATAGGTACATAATCCTCATTAGAACTTTAGATTAGTAAACTAGACTTCTTAGGACTTAAATTTGCGTTATAAATTCTTAGCATGATATGCATAGCAATAACCAATTTGCGAACAAGTAATAAGAAGTTATCATTAGGAAGGAGGGGTACTTTTCCTCCTTTTTTATTAGTAGTGGGCCCCACCCAAGAGGGGTTCGTCAACGCTTTATATATCTGTGGGTGTGCCAAAAATAAAACGGAGTAAAAAATCCCAATACAGTGCCTCAATGGTTAGCCAAAGCAGCCATAAATGTTGGGGAAGGGGGTTGGGGATGTCCATCCAGCGTAACATGGGGTTCACACTAGAGAGCATACAGAAGGATTATGGAAGCGTCAGCAACATGGGTAAGGAGAGTGCAACAAGATCAAATTATTTTGGTAATGATGCATTCAGTGTGCATTGCCTTAACATACTTGACTAGCTGTAACTAGCCATATATAATGAATTCTGGTGCATAAGAAAAGTTTCTAAGCTGCTATCAGGTTTGGGATAATTTGGGTTAAATAAAGATAGCTTGGTAAAATTTGCGCAAGCTCAGCCTGTGGCAAATAAAAGATCCTCATTCTCGTTTTGGGCTTCTTTAGGGAAATCAGCTGGGAAATATAGACCGTTTTATCAGTAATCAGTGGCTCCATGGACGCATGGAGGACTTGGCGGAGGTGAACGTTGGTTGAGTCAGCGGCTGCTTTTATGGCAAGTTCGCCGTGAGGTATATATATGAAAGCCCTCATGAGGCAGATGCTGTACTGAAGCTTGTTCTTGGGAGCTGGAAAAATACAGAAAATTGAATTTTGGGATTAATAGTAAAAGGTTCTCCTGTTTCTTTGGCGACACATTTGAGAGATTCAAATGGGTTCAATACATATAAACACAGGCCTATCACCGGTGTTAATTGGCTGGAGGAAGGAACAGCTAGCCCACAAACTGTTTATCAGGGAAAAATTTGACAGGGTCTTGAGCAGCAATCTTCTATGTGATTTGTTTGGGAAAATTAGTACTAATTGGCTATTGAAACGAGAGCTGAGATTGCAGTTGGTGAGGGAGGTGAGGATTGACCCCACGCAAAAGAGGTCAGCCTATTTGGTGGCGTGGCCAATGAACGGAGGGAGCAGGAGCAGAGGCCACTACAACGGCTGGGAGGGACACTTGTGCCTCAATTGGATAAGTACTAAGCACAAAGGGAAAATGAGCAGCCATTCTTGATGTGATCCCAGAATGGATAGTTAGAGGCATAGTGGATCACAATGTGGGGGATCGTGAGATAGGTATCCCAGTGGAAGGGATGGATAGTTGCAAAAAATGTGAGGCCTTTATGGCAACTGTGCAATTGGGAACCACAGCTTTAGGATAATTTTAGTGGCATAAGCGGCTAATATATCCAAGAGCTCATTGCAGGAAGATCAGGAGAAAGATGGGTGGGCAACCTAGCAAACTGAACCACCAAAATGGCGCCCACTGGCAACCAAGAATGGGTATTAGCATAGGTGTTTTTATAAAATAGTGACATTGACGCCACAGCCATTGCTTGGCCTTTACTGAAGAAGCCCATATTTATGAAACCTCTAATATATGGAAGAAGTCTATAAAATCCGATGGGTTTGTACACTTCCTGTGCCATCTTAATGAGCATACCACTAGCATAAGGGAAGAGGTTCCCATACTTGATCCAAAGGCTAATGCACAAGTTGGTATAGCGGAGCACCAAAGGGGTTTCTAAGCACCTCCTGGGAGCGTGCAAGCTTCTGGGCTAGGTCCCTAGGGGGGACTAAAACTGACCTTTGGGATTAAGGGGTCTAGCAGAGCCATCCTAGGCGCGCTTTGGTAGCGGCTGAAAAATGACAGGAGGCGGTGCACCATCACACCATGTGTTGGCAGCAGGTGTCAGATTTGATGAAATTTAATATTTGAGTTTGTGGATAGCATTCATTGTTGAGACTACTTTTATAAACAGATTTAAATTTGATTTATACAATGAGCAAAGTGGAAAGAATTCCTGGGTACCTTTTCCTCCTTAATTATGAAAAATCGTCTATTGCCAAAATAATAAAAAGTCCATCTAGAAGAAATATCTTGTATGATTAAATACCCTGCTCCGCTTTATCTCTCCAGTATACTACCTTAGGGATAAGATGTAGAAGCTTTCAGAGTCAGTAAATACTTCAGATGTATCCCTTTCTATGCCTTGAAATAAGTAAATATCAAGCATTGCGAACATTGAGTGGTATTGACCACAATACTAAATAGATACCTCAAAATGTCTATTGCGTATTAGTAACATTGGAGGCGTCATTTTGATTTTAGCCCCAAGTACTAACAAGAATATTGGATATACTATCAATGACTCATAGACATACTACTTGGTACCCAACTAAATAATAAACCATAGTGAAGAAAAACCAAGAAATAAAAAAAGAAGTTAATTTATTTTGACAAAATTGAAAAGATCCACTACACTAGTTACATAAATTAATCTGGGGTTACCGCATAACAACCTCCTCAGTACATTTCCTTAAGTAAATATATACTATAAACTTAATAAAGAAAACTCTGAGAAATTTCTAAGCTACTAAAAGTGTACCAGAACATATAAACGACATAAGGTGTACACTATGGCTGTATGATGAATTGGAGCCATTCTATTAACGTTGATAAATCAAGGCCTATAAAATCCATACAGAAATCAAATGTTGAGGAACAACAAATGAAGACCAAGTTTACCTGCTTTTAAAGCGATCTTAGCATTTCCCTCTAAGAAAGTATTGTCATTCTCACTGCTCCTGATGAAAAGAGAAATCACAGGCATAAAATTGTACTGGATGCCAGAAGTTGAACATTCACACCAAGTAGGACAGCTATCAATTACACACACAGATATGCTCTAGATCCTCGTTAAAAATCAAACTATTGTATACCAGAATACTTAGATAGTGATTATTGGCAAATGGACCTGTCCACAGAAGATAAGAAAAGTTAAAGCAAAAAAGATTATATCACCCTACCATACTCCCACAAAGTTTATGCAATGCGCCTGCATCCTTTCAAAGGGTGATAATTGCATCATGAAAAATTTTAACCTAATCTTTGTGTTAGTCTAACTCAATGACATCACCATATCTTTGAAGACCTTCACTGATCATCCAAAACATCTCAAAACCATAATTTAATGATTACAAGGTAAAGACATCATTCTTAAGCCCGCAATTATTTACCTTTTTTAACAATAATTAAAATTCCCAGACAAACTATTATACAAGAAAAGACTAAGCAGCTTTATAATAAATACAAGCTATATATAATATGTCTGAACAAATAATCTTTGACAGAATAAAGATATCTGGTAATGGGATATTATCACCCACTTTAATTGGTTATATTAACTTAGTGAGCCATTTGTCCGCCTCTTAATTAAGAATAATTTTTTGAGAAATCAAAATAAGACCACTTTTAGAACTATGGAAGATTTGTTAACGAAGATTGATTTTCGCAACACCTTATCTATTGGAGACCTATTCTTCTACATTTAGGCGACTCAAATATTGACGCAGGAGCTATAATATCACATACAGATGAGGACGGCATTGAAAGAACAGAAAAATGCTATAGGAAGACCTCTTCAGAGCCAAATACAATTTCAGTTTTAGCAAAAAAAGAGTGCTTAGAAATCTTTTTTGTGGTAAAGCATTATCAGCCCTTTCTATATGGAACAACTTTAAAGTAGGCACAGACTGCAATTTATGAAACGGCTGAAATATATGAATCATCCAATTGAGAGCTTAGCCTAACCTTTTAGAAACTAAAAATTGTGATATGAAGAACGTCATTAGGCCAGAATTTGTTGCATAAAATTGATGGCCTCACTTGATTTTCATTGCTTCAAGTAAATAGTAGTGAGGCTGAGCGACTACTTTAATTACATATTAAACCTGGCTATTGTAAAATTGTTATTAAATCAATTAAACAATATTAATCAACAATTATGAGACACTAAAGTTCAAGATGGAATGCTTCAAAGGAAAGTTGTTAGATATTGTTACCCTTCTTGAAAACTTTTAAGTAGCCAACTGTTACATGTAATCACAACATACACTTGCACATGGAGGCGCTAAAAAACGAATAATGGATTAAATGACAATACAAGGTAGGGATCTTTAACATGTTGTTGAGTATTAGAAGCTTGTATAATTTTTCAGAAGCATTTATCACATAAGGCCAGATATACATACCAGCAAAAAATTCATCAGACTTTCCATATCATCTTAGTCAGATATCCTGATATTGGACATGATGGGAAGAATGTTGACCATTTGATACCTCGGCTGAATCAACGCCTAGACCCAAGAAGGGGGTAAATGGATCACTTCAATAAGTTGTCCAGAGAAGTTAAAAGGCGGCACAGTTCAAATCGACTCTTTGTAAATTCCAAATGATCAAACATAGGCTAAGATACCCTGAGATAAATTCCTACCTAATCAAAATGACTGAATATCAGTAGTTCAGGCAATATCTACTTGAAGTTAAAATTAACGCAGCAAATTAAGATGAACCCAAAAAAGAGTGAGAATAAAGAAGCTTTTAATGATCTATCTACGTGAATCCTATTCTAATCCAACTTGGGTATTCAACACACCATTTTTTCCCTATTAAAGCTATGATACAAATGCATCATAACATTTGAGATGTGAAGCCTGACCAAGAGCCTCCCTTACAGAAGTCCCTTTCATAAAATTAATCCTTATCTTTTGAGGTTTATATTATTAGTTGTAGTATATAAAAATCCAGACTTTATACTAAAATAAAATCACATTGTTAATTCTATATTTCTCTTTTGTTACTTGACTTCAATATGTTTGTCAGGAAGTTGATATGACTGGATTATATGCTACCCATACCAACGGATTGGAGGGAGAATTGAGATGAGTTTCAAGATTTATGGAAAAAGGGTATACAAATTATAATTGATCAAAATGATGAAAATTTGGCGAATTGAGGTGATTTATGCTGAGATTTGATATGAATAAGAGTTTCTAGAAAAGGAAATACAAATCAAAAACTACTAAGATGAGGATGCTTTTTAGCTTAGGGAACTGAGATATAAAGATTCACATGGAGAATTGAAAAAGGGATCTTTTTCATGTGGTTGAGTGATTGCAGATAAGTCTGCAATTTATATTAAATAAAGGTCAATTTAAGGGGCGATAGCTCCTTATATAGTTTATTAAGTTTTATTAGTAAGTCAGCGGTCTTCATATCATCCAATTTTGTTGCTCAGTGGCTAATACCCTGTGCAAACTAACTTGGAAGAATCAAGCCTATAAGCTAGGATTAACAGTGGTGCTCACTACAGGGGGCCACTGGTCAACTGTAGTGTTTTTTTTCAACGTTAAATTACAATGATGAGCCCTCATTCATTCTGACATAATTTGATTGGATTCTGTGCGCAGTATGCTGGAGAAGCATGGGAGGAACCTAACCACGAACTGACATTATTTACTGTGAATGAACCAGGGGATGATGAAGCTATGATCAATATGCAATTAAAAATTTCCCTGAGCTGATGACCAACCAACAAGGACGCTAACAAATGTGACTCCTCAGCAACTAAGAGATATTATGGAGTGGCTGTTACATGGATATCACCTATATGAAGATGAGGCTGGGGAAAACGCCCTGAGTCTATTCTATAACCAACATGACCAAGAAAATCACTACGCCTTGTACATGTCTTATTTGGACGTGACTATGATGGGGTTGGCTCACCGCCTCTGTACCCACGGAATTGAGGAATATCTAGTCACTAATGTGCAGACATCGATTATCCAGCTACTACATGTACTGGCTTGCCACAATGTTATAATTGGAGAATATTACAGTTTGCTTGAGCACAGCAGCATGATAATCGCTTCCTGCTTGACTGCCTCGATCATTTGTTTTCAGAGGTACAAGGGGCGCTGGTACAGATGGATCATCACGTTGGGGACATCCACCGTCAATTGGACATTTTGGTACCACAGTAAAATTTGGAATTACCTCGCATAATAAGAGAACTGCTGGATTTAGCATGGCCTATAGGAGGAGTGGATTCAGGACATAACAACATAGGGAAATAATACCAAGTGCTTTATTTTAGATCTAAATGGTGGTTAGCCGAGCAGGTAAAACTGCTTCCACCCTAAGTGCAGGTTTTGAGTTCAAAACCTGTACTGGCTAGAAAAATTCTCGGTGTGGTATATTTGTCCCAAGGTTGACCCACCTCAAATAATTTTTATATGTCAGAGCTAGCTGAATGGGTGGAAGCTCTTGAAGCTGTGATTGCCCAGCTTAAGGAAAAAATGACCCTGAAGAATGGCATTTGGTGTACCAAGTCAGCTCTTTATTGATGGAATGAACCCAACTTCAAATTGAATGGAGTGCCTAGTGAATGGCAGAATTGCACTTATCCTTTGGTCAACATCTCCTGTAAATCTACAGCTTATTCTTCAGGTTACACAATTGGAAGTTGTTAGTCAGGCTGAGCACCAATGAGCCTTTCCTCTTCTGATTGGTGAGACAAGAGAGTATACAGACATGCAAGGGCGCCTTGATACCCTTCAATGGGCCAATGAGAGATTGGTATGGGAACAAACCTCCTTTGTTAACCAAATAAATGATGCCAATCAACTTGCAGATAACATTAGCCAGCAGCATACCTACCTGCAAAACATGATTGAAGAGGTCCTCTCGCAATTACAAGCCATGGAACAAAAACTGAATGTTGAGAGGGAAGTCCACCAAGAGTTGCAATATCATTAT
The DNA here is from genome assembly GCA_022478985.1 of Massospora cicadina. Taxonomy (NCBI): domain Eukaryota; kingdom Fungi; phylum Entomophthoromycota; class Entomophthoromycetes; order Entomophthorales; family Entomophthoraceae; genus Massospora; species Massospora cicadina. The sequence continues at coordinate 23,378 of JAKSZP010009929.1, read as the reverse complement.
GAAATGCTGCAACAGGATTTTCAGGATGGATGGTGTAAATGCTATTCAGTTAAAGTGGAACAGTTGATCAACGAATATTTTGTGGGGCATGCTGGAGTCAGGGGAAGTAGGGCAGTTAATGGTGATTTGAGGAAAGAATACTATAGAACAGCAAATGAATTTCCCTCAGGCAATACGATGGGCCCCATGTGATACCACTTCTTCCAAGTCCTTTTTGACGGATTTGAGTCCATCTGACTGGCTGTATGGTAACGAACAAATGAATGGTTCCTGTAGTCGCTCCAAAACTAATTTGCCTGATCCTTGTGACAGGAACCTGGAGCAAGGCGAAGCCATTCAAATCAAAAAATTACCTCCTTTTAGTCATGACAGGAATCTATATGGTTACTTTAAGCGCTTTAACTTTGGTGTGGAAGGGGCTCCTGATTGACGAAAAGCAAAACTGTTGCTGTCTGCTTTAGATGTGGAAAGCACTGATCAAGTTACCTGCTATCTTCCAAATAGCTCGGTATCCTATAAAGAAGTTAAAGCGATTGTTCTCTGGCTGTTCAGGGGAACTACCAAGATGGCCCAACAGAAAGCTGACTTTATTACTATACAGTTTCACAAAAATGAGACCCTGTTAGAATTCGCTGAGCATTTCTTGGTGGAAGCACATGTTCTTCTTGGAGCTAACATTTTATCTGCCGAGGAAGTCAGTATAGTAATGACGGCAGCTGTCAAACCATATTAGGAACTATATAATGCTATGTCTAACAAGTTGGATGGAGATGTCAGACTTATCTGAATAGTGAACACCTTATGTCAACTCTCCGCCATGATCAGCGCCCTCAACATAGCCCAACAAACATCTGCTGTATCCACTCCAAACTCTTCAGGATATGGGCTGCAGCGACTGGGTTATCAGCTGCTATAATGTATTCTTCTCTCATACAAGTCAGTGGACCCCTTTCAGCCCATGTACGCCTTGCCAGTTTGTCCACGACCTTGGAACCATACCAACAACTTCTGAACTGGTACTTCCGCCACAAGCTATAGACATGAACCAATTATGAATACTTGCTTCCAGTGCGAACAAAAAGGGCATTATGCGGATAATTGCCCTAGCAGACCACAAGTGTATGCAATGCCAAGTGAGAAAATAGAGCAGGGAAAAGCTCAAGTGGAGTGGAGACAGGACGCTCTACCTCCACTAAGTCCAATTCAATTGTCCCTAGAAATTCCCAAACGTCTTTTTGGGCAGAATTTGACCCTCAATCATATGATTTGTTATACCAGCAGCTTCCGTTGGATACTCATACCTCCACTTCCAGGAGTAAAAGTTCACCCCAGAGTTCTGAGTTCCGCCAGGATGTGCAGAAGCCATATGTGTGGCAGATCCTGGAATAGACTGGCACCAGCAACGCAAATCCCTCAACAAAAGTTGCTTCTTTAGTAGGGGTTAGTGTAGCCATTCCAGTAGAAAAAATCTCTAGGGAGTACCCTCAGGTCAGCAAGGGCATTTTCTCCTTTTTGAGTAACACAAAGCCCTTGGATGTACATGTAAAATGATGATGGTTCTTCTTACTTGGAATGTACTTACTGCGACATTTTCGTTCAAAACACAAAAATCGCGGTATCATAGACATGAGAGCCCCTGTGAAAACAGTCTCTACTCGGTTAGTGGCTAAACTTCTGTTGAAACCAGATGTGGACCATTGAGTAGTATATGGGACTGCAGGAACGCATATCACTGTGTCTGAAGGAGAATATAGCACGTTGCTTTTGCGATTTGGGTTAGTCCAGGCGTCCACTTCGGCGGTGGTTTTGCCAAATAACAACTATGACATGTTAATTAAAGTGGCATTTATGAGGAAATTTAGTGCTGTGATAAATATGGCGGAGGAAACTCTTACTATAACAGGCCAACAGATCCCCATATATTTCACCTCTTGTGGAATCCCAACGGATCTTGTCCGCTCTAGTCAAATTAATCTAGCGTACAGAGATGGAGAGATTCCTGTTCATTATTGATGACTGAGTCAGCGGACCAGGACCCTCCCCAACCAGATATATTAGTACAAAGGGATCACGCTTTGGGCAACAAGTGCTTTGAGCCTGCCGTCTAGACACCAATGCATAGTAGGGACTGGTCTTGAAATCAATGCCCTTAAAGGGCTTTATGGAGAAACTATGGCGCCTCACCAGCACTTTCAGCTTAAACCACATGTGGCTCCAGGTTTACTGCTACCTGGGAATGGGGAGGTGAAAGTGCTGCTAGCGAACTTACAGAAGAAGACAATACGATCCAGCAGCACCAAGTGGTGGCTTACCTTCACTTGGTTCCTATAGAGGAAGTTCACTAGATTCATGATTTTAGCTCATGGGAGGATCTCAGACTACCAGCAAGCTCACCGTTCAGTATACTGACCATGGTTCCATGGGAAGCACTCACGGGACTATCAGCAGAAAAGCAAGATAAGGCTACAGTATTGTTTGAAAAATAATGGGATATTTTCATACATGATGATCATGATTTGGGGTGCGTCCAAGGGGTGGTACATCGGATAGGTATAGGTGATCACCCTCCCATTTGATTGTGACCTATTAGATGTTCAAAAGCAGCAGAAGAGGAGTTTCCAACGAGGTGGATAAATTTATCATGCAGGGAATGCTAGAGCCATCAAACAGTCCATGGGCATCACCTGTGCTCATCATAAAGAAAAAGGATGGCTCAAATCAAGTAGTTATTGACTTTCATAAACTCAACAACATAACAAAGAATGATTCCTACCCTCTTCCACAGATTGATGATGCATTAGACCAATTGGGTGGGGCAACTTATTTTTCTGCCATGGATCTGATCTCGGGGTACTGGCATGCAAATTGCCATTAGTGGAATGGGAGAAATGTGTGATCATCACATTGAGAGAGTTGTTCCAGCCGACTTGCATGCCACAAGGGTTGTGTAACGCCCCGGCTACATTCCAGAATGCCATGGCTACGATTTTAGGTGATTTAAAGCTGTCCTGCGTCCTAGTTTACTCCAAAAATCTCAATGTGCTCTCGTAGATGTTTACTGAGCACCTTGCCCACTTAGAACAAGTATTTCAGCACCTCACTGCCGCTAATATCAAAATTAAGCCTTGGAAGTGCCATTTCTTTAAAGAGAAATTGGAATACCTCAGGTTCATCATATATCAAATGGGCTTAAACTGTAGCCAGATAAAGTGGAAGCGATAAGCAAGATGACTTGCCTAGGTAATATGCGAGGCATTCAGGTGTTTCTGGGGATGGTGGGGTATTATGACAATTCATTTCCAATTTCAGCTGCATCGGGGCCCCACTTTTTGAGTTGTTAAAGAAAACGCTTCCTACAATTGGACGGAACAATGCCAGAATGCTTTTAATGTGTTATGAACTGCATTAGCAAGTGCACCCATTTTGCAATATCCCAACCTTTACAAAAAGTTATAGTACAAATGGATGCATCCCTCGCCACTATAGGGGCAGTATTATTCCAGAAGGACAATGCCAGTGTGGAGCATCCTGTCACATTTTGTAGTTAAAGCTTGAACTGTCACGAATAAAACTACACCATTACCAAGTGAGAGTGTTTAGTGGTGATCTACACCTTACAAACAGTTTTGGGTATATCTACATGGGGTACAATTCCAAGTAGTGACGGACCACGCTTCCATGCATTGGCTGTAGATTCTGCGTGAACCAGAAGAGCGACTCGCACGTTGGGCACTGAAGCTCCAGGCGTATGATTTTGAGATTATACACCATCTGGGAGAAAAAAATCAAAGTGCAGATTGTCTTTCTTGGCTGCCAACTGTCGCTATCACAGTGGATTTAGCTGACATAATGTATGAGAAGACGGTGGTGAACAAATACCAGGATGAGCTGCCACAGGTGATCAAGGTATTAGATGGGCTCAGGGAAGATACTTTTCTATGAAAGGGGGAACTATATAAGTGGATTGAATACTCAATGCTGAGTTTCCCTAAACCTTTGGCCAGACCTGCGATTATTATGGATGCTCACCGGGGTGTAGGTCATGGAGGATTGCGGAAAATGCTGGAGTTTTTGCAACCCCAATACTACTGGGAGAGCATGCATTATGACATATTGGAAACGGTTAGTTGTTGCCATCAGTGACAAGTGGAAAACCTGTTCCACAAGAAGACCACATACCAGCTGGTTAAACCCTGGTTCGCCTGGCACACCATTTCCATTGATGTAGTGGGACCCCTGCCCACTAGCGCCAATCGATCCAAATATAATCATTGCCATTGATCGTTTGAATTGATGGGTGGAGGCCAGGGACATTAATGACTTGGGCGCGGTCACCACTGCCAAGTTTATTATGGAGTGGGTTATACAGTGACACGGCTGCCCACAATTCATTCTAATGGATAATGGAACCAATTTCACTTCACACATTCTGCCAAAGTTGAACAAGTTGATGGCGATCCACAGGGTTTTGACACCCCATAACATCCAGTATCAAATGGAATGGTGGAGCAGGTTAACAGAACCCTAGTGAACATACTCCATAAATTGGTAAAGTATTGACCCTTAAAATGGAGTACCCTTCTACCTACCACTGTGCTCACATATATTATCAGCTATCATTCGTCCACTGGTAAGAGCACATTTCAACTGATGTAAGGTCAACATCTGGCTCTGCCCACCTTGCTTTATTTGTGTGTAGAGGGCACTGGTGGCGTGGATCCCCAGTGATATTTGAAAACTCTGACGGATACATTGATCAAGCTGCAAATGGAAGCCTATTCCACCAGTTTGGCCAAAAAGATTTGTGATCAGGCAGCAAATAGAAGAGACGGAGTGGTCTTCCGCTGTTCACTGTGGGAATCCACGTTTTATTCCATGACCAGCACGGATTTGGGCAGAGAAACAAGCTCTCCAACATCTGGGTTGGGCTGTTCAAGATAATTGAGAAGACTGGCATGGATGTCTACACTATCAAGGAACCTGATGGGGGTCAGATTATCAACCAAGTTCATGCGAAGTTTCTCTGAGTGTATAAACAATAAGAGCCTATCATCCAGTCAAAAGTGGGGGGTAATGTCAGGAAGTTGATATGACTGGATGATATGCTACCCATACTGATGGATTGAAGGGGGAATCGAGACGAGTCTCAAGATTTACAAAAAAGGGATACAAATTATAATTGATCAAAATGATGACAATTCGGCGAATTGAGGTGATTTATGCCGAGAATTGATATGAATAAGAGTTTCTAGAAAAGGAAAGACAAATCAAAGACTATCAAGCTGAGGATGCATCCAGCTTAGGGAACTGAGATATAAAGATTCACATGGAGAATTGAAAAAGGGATTTTTTTCGTGTGGTTGAGTAATTGCAGATAAGTCTGCAATTTATATTGAATAAAGGTCAATTTAAGGGGCGATAGCTCCATATATAGTTTATTGAGTTTTATTAGTAAGTAAGCAATCTTCATATTGTCTGATTTGGTTGCTCAATGGCTAATACTCTGTGCAAACCAACTCGGCGGAATCAAGAATAAAGCTGAGAATTAACAATGTTTATTTCATCATGCTTACCATAGGACAGATACTCTAGCTGATGGGACATAAGCGGTGACTTGGGATTTTTAAATAGAAGCTATACTTATTATGCAACTTAGTTAGCTTCAAGTATTTACTGTCAGGCTCCTCGAGAATAGCACCATTGAGCTTAAAAATGGAAGCCTTACATGCTGTTGCTCACTACAGTGGGCAAATGATGCTTGATGAACCTGCAACTAATTGATCACATCATGGGAAAAAACCCAATTGATAGTGTCTACTGCTGGGGGCACAACGTTAATGGTGAAGAAGATAATCAAATGGTTATCCACTAATTAGCACGTTTGACAAGTTCAAGAAAACTCTTTGGAGTTCACCAAATTCTTTATCTTATTTGGATTTCCAAAGAAGTTTTAAGTATTGATTTGTGGAATCATTAACCCAGGAGAAAGAGGCAACCAAAAAGGGCATCCTCTAAGGACAAGACTCTCATGAACTGTATGAATCCAGTTATCTCCCAGAGATTTATAAATCAAGTAAAAATCTTTATCAATATATTATTTGATTCAAAAACCCTGCGCTCTATCATATAATGAATTTAATAGAATTCTATAAAGGGGAACTCCACTAGAATATCAATACCCAATGGGCCTTATAGATGGCTTATGAGCAGATATATAATTTAGCATTACAAAGTATAGGAGATGTCCGCCAATTTATTGAAGCGAACTAATTCTACATTATCCAGTTGCATAATAAAATGGGGACTATTAAATTCCAGTTTTATCATGTATTGGGATGAAGTTGCATGCTCTTTCAAAAAGAAATTACATATTTAAATTAGAATACCAAGCTATTGTTTAACGCCTTCGCTGAATAACTCTGACATCAGGATAGCAAAGCTCATGGAGAAAAGGTAGTCTAAGCTTCTTATAGTCATCGCCATGAGGAAAAACAATTTTCCATACTTAATGCCCAGATAGAGCAAGCCTTACGACAAATTTGATGAGCTTCAGGCCCATCAAGCCCTCTGAGATATCATCTGTGTCATAAAATATCATTTTTCGAGAAGCCCAGGTTAAACAGGAGCTAGCAAACCATGTGACTCAGGCATCTACTATTTCCATTACTCAGCGACTCAACAAATTGTAGAGTGACTTTAAAGGTAAATCCCCCAGTCAAGAGGACATTACCAGCTCTATTTTCACCTCAATGAGGCTGATGAACTCTGAAATACAATCCTAGAAGAGTTAAAAGCCTAGACTTGCAAGCCAGATCAGAGCAACAAATGCAAGGAGATGAAGGAGGACTTGAATTGGCACACCATAGTATTGAAGGATGAGAACAAGCTTTTGTAAACATACCGCTCATCTGCTTGCCAACAAATTCACAATCTGGACATCCGTGTTAAGAAATTGGAGAACAATAAAGCTACTATTGAAAGAAGAATAAATCTGATGAATGTAACGCCAAGACTTACCCTGGAGGAAATCAAGCAACATCTCAAATCTCTACAGGACCAAACAAAGCAATTGGAACGTTTAGTTGAACAGAGAGACGTATTAACTAAATTACCTAATCTGCTACTCCCAGAGTACATGTCACAACTGGATTGGAGGTCACTACATTTAGACCTACATAAAAGGACAAGTTTACACCTTGTGAAGAGAGTATCGCATCTTTCCTCTATGTCTATGAAGCCGCAAGGGAAGGCACAACTGATCATCAAAAGGTTAAGCATTTTTTTTGAAACCGTATGGCTCAAGAGGTTATGGTGCATTATATAAATGACCTGAATACCTGGAGAGTAATAAAGAAAGAACTCATCAAAATGAATTTGGGTCTAAGAAAAGCCTGCATATGAAGAAACAGTCTTTCATGAGAATTGCTAAACCAAGATGAAATCCTTGCTGAGTTTTATGATTACTTTTATATTGAGGCACAAACGCCATCAACCTCAAAAATTCTTACATTGGTTGATGGCGTAGCGGTCGTCATTGCTGGTTTACAGAATACCCCTGACCTAGTTATGCACGTCACGTCTGACAAATGAAGCTTCATTTCTGTATTATACATTAAAGAAATCCTTCTCAATGGGGTTGATATATAAAAGCTAGAGACCTCTCAAAAGGCCTCCATGAAACCCAGAGTGTATGCTGTGGAGGAAGAGAAACTTAAGAAGGAGGAGAAGCCAAGATACAACTACTGCAAGAATAACATCCTTACCAAAGATATGATATTTATTAAGAACCATGCCCTTGCTGATCAGGAAAAAGGAAAGTCGGTTTAGGGTCAGTCATCTCTAAAGCCAACTTACCACAAAGTACCTGAAAGATAAATATTGCAATCGCTCACCTTGTATGTATTGAGAATGAATCTGGTGACAACACTTAAGGGAGTTACAAGGACACAGGTTGTTATATTTTAGGTTCAACCACTGATCTCATCATTCTGAATGCTTGAAAACTGAGAATATTGATGACATCCAGATTCCTGAAGGCACTTACCTAATTACAGCTATTGAGTGCCCCAGAATAATTAATACAGCTAGTGATGCTGATCAATACCTTGCCCTGTGGATCCAGCCCATCTATAGTGTTCATAGTCTACTGGAAGCAAGAAAATTATCCTGAGACTGCCCAAAAGCTCAATGCAAAGTCCCACCTAAAAGAGATGCTAGCCCTCTAGCCAAAGTTTGGAGGAGCTATTACTAAAGTAGAAGTGGTAAATCAGAAGGTTGAGTTATGGCTATCATGGATATAGGATCACCTAAATATGTTGTCTCATCCCATCTAATCAAGAAGATCAAGCTAGCCTCTGACCTCAAATACACTCAAGGTATAGCACCGCTGGTCTGAACAACACTAAATCAATAAGTTCATATTTATCTCTTCCAATCTGAGTTTGCAAGTAAATTCCCAGCTCTCATGGTTGCACCTAGACAATGGCCAATGTGATATTTTTATTGAGACTAATTTTATGAGCATATATGAAGGTGTCACCAATCTGAAAAAGGATATTCTTCACTACTCAACTATTTCTTTCACCTTAAACTGGATAATATAGAATCCATCAAGAAGGACTAAACTTAATTTGCTTGAGTACTCTTATTGAGCTTTACCTTTGCAATAATATAACTCGTGGAAAAAAAACAAAAAAAGTTACCCAACTCAGTAGATACAGCATAAGATTTACCATTTTAGGTTACTGAGTAGGTAAAAATCAATTTAAAAGAACAAAGAATGGTCTCTACCAACATAACTCTGATTATCACTAAACTGCTTGCTACATATTACTAGTGTTGATAGATTAAGTAGGTTTTAACCGCTTTTCTTTCCTCTTACAATCACTTTTAGTAACATGATTCTACGCAATTTCTCTGAGATTGACAATCAACCAGGAATATGAGCAAAATTTGTCCGCAACAATACCAGTTGGGCAAAAGTGGCTAGCACGAAAGGCCTGAAGCCCTCCCAACCCACTGGGGAAAAACGCCCCAGCGAAATGTTGACACACCCTCCCACCAAAAAATGTGAGTACAGCGCCGCACCCAGAGTTTTGCAATTACTGCAAAAAATGGGCGCATATACCAAAATAGAACACTCCCAACCCCTGTCCTCCCTCGAGCACGGCCTTAGAATCATGGTCAGCAATACTTCCCTCAAATCATGGGAAAAAATGGGGGAGGCCTTCTCCAAAACTTTTTGAACACCATCTGGGAAAATTATAAAGATTTACATAGAGGATGGGTGGACGTCAGGTTCATGTCCGTGGAAGAAGTGGCAAAAGTAGCAAAAATCGTATTCTCTGTAATGATTAACAATGAAGACTGCACCATCCGCACAGTGTGCACATGATGGAATGAGTCAAATGACCTATTCATTGTATTTGACTGACTCCTGAGCACCGTGCACTGTGATATCCTCACGGATGAGCTCCGCGGGGGCCTCAAAGGTTATGGCGTAATCAAACAGTTTGAATTTAAGAAATTCCCCCTCCTGCCCCACCTGTGTACAGGGAAGGCAATAGCCATTATTGAACCCGATCAGGACATGGTAGAGGATATCACCCTCATTCTCCGAACAGTGACCATCAACCTCCCCAATGGCAGCATATCTCACCCCTTCCATATCACACCAGAACACACCCCACCTATCTTCGAATTCTGCTCAGCCATAGGCCACAAAACCAAGCATGCCCCGTCAAGTGCGGGATTGAAGCACCGGAATTTTGTGAGGACAATATGGATGAAACAAGCCCAACTTTTGGCAAAATTAAGGACTCCACTTTCGCCTTCTATTGGGGCAAAAGAGCCAATGTCACTTTGGTCAAGCCCATTTTGTGCAAAGACTGCCATCTCGCACAGACCACCCGCAAGCAGGCCATGAGTTCTTCCAAAACCCAAACCTGAACCACAATTACCCCGGAACAGATTCAGGTGGATGCCATGGCAGCACAGCAGAATAATCAATCAGATCCCCCACATATAACCCAATACAACCAAAATGATGAATTTTTGGACACATCCAATCAAACACCTCCAACCAAGTGGGAGCAGATCTACCTTGCACCACTGTGGATCCTCCCAGCCAATCATGTGTGATAAGTGATGATATGGAAGACCATTTCAGCCAATAATAATGTGACAACACTTATGCACAAAATCCAACCACCCCAACTCCTAGTTTCTGCCCATCAAACCACAGGCAAGTGGCAAAATTTTTTTCGCTGATGGGGCAAAAGCCAACCCACGCCAGACCCAAACTCCACGGAGTAATCTGAACCAGAAGAAACTGAACAATTCTGGTAATAAGACCGCCAACCAACACACTGGAACCAATCTGACTAATCAGCCCCATACTCATAGTATGACCCACAATAAGGAACTGGGTGACCTCAGTGGGTCACCCCAGCGTTCCTGATGTGTGGACTACCGCAATCAATATAGGGATGCTCAACATCGCAGGAGCCAAGGCCCCCACATCCTGGGCCAAAAAAATGACTTTCCTGCGCAATATCCCCGTGGACATCTTGGCCATACAAGAACCCCACTGTCCACTGGGGGAGGAGGAGTCATGGTCAACCATGCTCCTTCCAGCCAAATCCTTTTGGACATACCACTGTGGGGTGTTAATTCGAACAAATCGTGACCCTCCAGTAAATATCTGAAGCACATCCTCCCACCTGGAGGGACGGCTGCTCCTAGCAGACCTTGAGTGGAATGGAGAAAATTTTGCCGTGGCATGTGTGTATGCCCCAAGTGATCTGAATGACCACCAAAAATTTTTCTCCAATATTCTCTCAATCCCTTTCCCTGAGGCAACGTTTTTCGCGGGAGATTTCAACTGCTGGATTAACACCAATACTGACCGCTGGCCCAAGTCTAGGGCTATACCCCACGGCCACACGGAACTATGCATACTAAAGGCAATGCTGGGCCTATGTGACACCATTCCCAAAAAAGCTCCCACCCTGGCCATCATGACGAGGCCCCACCACAACAATAACCAGCTGGTCTAAATGACCCAGATTGACCTGATGCTCGCCACTATAGACTTCTGGCACCGAGTATCAGACTTTACAACAACAAATATCCCTTTCTCCAACCACCAGATGGTCTCAATAGCATTATCATCCTTGGAAAAATACAAAAAGCCACCAACCTGGCACTGAGTTCACCCAAGCACTATCCATCTTCTGGAGCTTAAACTTTGGATTGAGATGGTGCTAACAACAGAGCAAGAAAGATTAACACCCAACGGGAACCCTATCACCAAGTGGGAAATATTCAAGGCTCACGCAACCAAGAAATCCTGCCACCTGAACTCCAGAAAAACAGCCGTGATGTCCATGACAATTAACAAGGCTATCAGACAGCTTCAACACTTAGAAAACAACACACCTCGTGAGGGATACACCCCCCAATGGGGCCGCCTGTGGTTCCAGCTATCCACACAGGTAAACTCCCTCTTTAGAAAACACCAGCATTACACTGAAGTATGCTACAAATCAAAATACATTTTATCCAGAGAAACTCACACGGCCCAATTTTTCCGCCGTTTTAAACCAGTTTCAACTTTGGCGACCTGAACACAGGTCTGCCAAGCAGATGACACACTGGCATCTACACCATCTTAAATATCAGCTGAACTACACCGATTTCACACTGACCTGTACATGGCGGATTTTGCATCACCTAGAGAAATCGAAAAAAATTAATCATTCGCTAATATTGACACTATAGCTGGTCAACCAGACCTTGTAACACCCATCACTAAAGATGAACTATGGGAGGTAATAAGACTAACCCCACACAACAAATGCCCTGGGCCTGATGGCCTACCATATGAATTTTTCAGAAGATATTTTGAATATATCGCACCAATACTACTGACAACTATGAATAAGTGCCTGGAAGACACATCCCTACTACCTGGCGGCCAAGATGCATATGTGGTCACACACTCAAAAAAAGGAGACCAGACAGACCTAAACAACTGGCGTCCAATCGCTCTCACCAACTTTGACACCAAAATACCAACTAAAATCCTAGCCAAACGTCTGGGTTGCGTTGCTCAGACAGCCCTCTCCCCCATCAGTTTGGCTTCATCCCAAATCGCTCAATTTAGGATAACATCCACACAATTGCCAACATCTGCCAAGCTAACCCCACAGGCGCCCTTGCTTTCCTGGACCAAAGAAAGCATATGACCGAGTGCACTGGGGTTACCTAGAACAGTGTCTAAAGGCTTTCAACCTACCACCCCGCTTTATAAACTGGGCGCTCCTCCTAACGCGCTCAGTCAGGTTTGCAATCAGAGGCCCAGGCTTTCTAATCGACACCATCACCCCCCAAAGGGGCCTTAAACAAGGTGACCCGCTTAGCCCCCTACTATACAATTTTACCCTTGACCCCCTCCTCTGCATTGCAAACTCAAAGCTCATTGGAATCAGGTTGGAGGGACAACTACCAACCAAAATGCTAGCCTTAACTGATGACTGCGTTGTTGGAGTCTCAAGCAATAGGGATGCCAGGGCGATTGAGCGCATTATTCACCATTATGAGTCAGTAAGTAACGCCATGCTGAACAAACAGAATACAAGGTAATTGTAATGGGCAAATATAGTTCGAACTGGGCCCCACCCTCTCACCACCACACAAACCAACCAACCACACATCCAACCACACAACAACAATCCAAGCCAGTAAAACCACTGTGTTTACCCTTTGCACACCACCCCGCTACCAACCCAGTCCATCATCTGGGCATATGGCTCGAAGCCGGTGGATATGCACTTGACACCATCAAAATCAACATTTTGGACAACATCAAAAAAAGAATGACATGTATGCGGAGGAGTAAAACTAGTTTAACAGGAAGAGTTGTGTAGCTAACTCCCTGATCTTGTCAAAGTTATGGTTCGCTGCCCACGTGATTCCCTTTTCTGCCAACTTTACCAATGCAGTCTACAAGCTCCTGCAGAACTGGCTATGGTCTGGATACCGCGCACCTGTCAGGCTGGAGACCATGTACGGCCCACGGAAGAAAGGCGGGATGGGGCTGCTCAACTATATGGAAAGAGCAACGCAAATCCTAGGCTCATGGGTAGCTCTCACAACGTCATCAAACCCACCATCCCCCCACTGGGCTAAGGCAGCCCAAACCAATTTCGCAAGGGCACTACATCTGAAGTCCCCCTCCAACCCTGCAACTCTGATGAAGTACCTTGCAACACATCCAACCGCCACTGGACCACACAACACCAATCGGTATTTCAAACGCATCCTGTACAACCTAAGACAAGGGGATTGGAGCTTCTCCTATGCACTCAATCTGAAGACATTCACCCTCAAACTGGTTACATGCAACTCCACAGGGGACAAATGATGTCTAACGCGCCTGCCCCACTAACACCCTTTCCTCTTTCCCGGATTGACTACCTAGACTACCAAGACATCCCATATGACTTGCGCATCCAAAAGCAGGTGTGGAACCTCCTCACTTACCCCCTCTTATCCCCACAAGTGTGCTCCACAGTGTGGCGATACATGCGCCATACGTTTAGAACAGCTGACTGTACTTTCTCAATGTTCAAGACATGCGCCATCTGTGGCGGACCCAACACACTAGCACACCTCCTGGAAGAGTGCCTGCCAACCGCGCATATCTGGGCCAACGTGATGCACTTGTTTCAACAATCACCTACAACTGAATTCCAACTATCCCGTGATATCCTGGCACTCAACATGGCCTCGCCTATCCCCAGACACTAAGGGTTCTAATTGTAAGCATTGCAATATGGTCCATTCACACAATTACCCTCGACGCCTTCAACGGGATCCTTTACAATTTCAACCAAGCCATCATCAGGTTCCACAGCCATTTGGCCAACCACTTCCAAGCCTGGCTGTTTGGCTCACTCCAACAAAAATGGAAGAAATGGATGGGCAACTGGATTCCAATCTGGTTCCTTCGTTATGACATTGAAAACCTCACAGTCTTCATAGGCGGTACATCCTACTAGCCCCAGAGCTGCCATGCCACTTAAGGTCTAGTCACCCACCACCCGTGGCCCCTTAGCCACACCCAAGTGTGCCAAGTCGTATCTTTTGGGTTCCTTTGTTTTGCGCTCTCTTCCCTTTTCTGTTTTTCGTTTTTCCTCTTCCCTACATATCAGATGTGTCTGTCCCCTGGTCAGCCATCCTCATATAAATAAAAAGTAGGTTTTAACCAAGAGTTTTACCAGGAGTCCTCAAACCAGTTTAATAGCGGCCTATTGAGCTACAACTTGGAAACCTAATCAACCAAGATATTCTAGCCAAGAAATATCAAGGAGTTGGGCAAGGTCAATTACTTCCCATTGATTATATTGAAAAGATAAATTTATTACTCACCTTGGTTTTTTCCTTCCTTCCAATAGATTTAATTTGCGCTATTCCTGTTAGAAGAGTGTCTATAACTCTCCTGTTCCCAGCGTAGTAGTTCATGGTGCACAGGACCAACGCCAGGGAACTAGTCGCTATAATAAAAGTTACTAGAGCCAAGCAGAGGGTGCTTGAGAAATAATAACTCAAGTAGAGGAGTTCAATAATTTGTGTAAATAACCAACCAAAACTGATGCGGTGCACAGAGTAAGAAGGTATAGGCATCCACGGGTTGAGGGAACCTGGGAGGACCAACGGTGCACAAGGGGAAAACTTTATCATATTTAAAATGGAAAGGTTAATGTAGCGTGAGAACTCCGCAAAGAGGTCCATGAACAGGATCATCCAAGATATCATAATATGGAAAACGGTATACTTAGCAAGGGATTTTATTTATTGGGAGAAGTCAACCAACAAGGGAGATTTGTCTTGGCATGGGAAATTTAAGGGAATTTTGGAAAACAATCAATCAAGGAAAGTGGGTCTAAGCTGAAGTGTGCCAATAGGCGCACGCTTCCATTAGGCAAGATGCTATATTGGGTAATTGACCAAACTTGGGTGATTGATTGTAAAAATGGCTGACCCGAGATGGATAGTGTGAAAATTGAATGGGATTCAAAAACCTTTTCAGCCAAAAACTGAAGCGATACATTTTTCATTATAACAAAACTAGTTCATTTTAACGCCCCTACTCTCATACAGTGCCAAACTACACTTGCTTCCATAGGACCAAATTGGGCATATTTTTCCTTTACCCAGCGTTAGTCTCTGGTATGCTTGAGGTCATGAAGGCCTGCTAACTTCACCTTCTTTGCCTCCCTGCAAGCATCTTTGTCTCTAGCATTGGTCCCAAGGATAATGTCATTTTCCAACCATGACAATTCCTAAAGTCCAAATATCCAATAAGTTACATCATGAGGGACTTGAGAAGATTCATTAATTATGTGAAGACTACTAAGATGTTTCACAAAGCTAAATGTCAACTATGGTCACATGAAAGACTTGACATACAGTATCAACGTTGGAGATTTAACCCCTATCCAATTGAAGCCATATAGGAAGTCAAAGGTACAGGAGCAATACATGAAAACTGGCTCAAGCAACCATTGGAAGCCAGCTTACTTGAGCCCTCTCAGGATCAAGGCCATCCTTACTGTTACTTATAAAGAAGAATAATGATGGTCACAGATAGTGATGAATTAAGGAAGCTAAATGGCTTCACTAGATAGGACAGTTTTCTGATTTTACAAATTGACAATGCTCTAGACCAACTCTCCGGATCAGATTTCTTTTCCACAATGGACCTTGCAAGTGGCTATTGGCAGATAGATCTATCCACAGAAGACCAAAAAAACGCGCGTTGATATGCATAAAATTTTTTTTAACCAACCTGGCTCCCTCAGGGCTTTTTCAATGCTCCCACCTTGTCCCAATGGGCGATGGATCACATCATGTTATATCTCAAACTAATCTGTGTGATAATGTACCTAGATGACTTAACAGTATTTTCCAAAACCTTTACCAATCGTCTGGACCACCTCAAGTCAGCTTCTAGCGACTGAAAGAGAACCACATCAAATTAAAAGCTGTGAAATGTACCTTCTTCCAACAGGACCTGGAATCTTTAGGACACGCCATATTTCATGAAGGAATTAAACCTTGTATAATAAGGGTGAAGCAATCTCCAAGATGCCTTAGACTAAGAGCCTCCAAAACATGAAGTTATTATTATAAATGATGGGATATTACCATCAATTTTTACCTAATTTCTCTCAACTAGCCGAACCTCCTGTCCTTTTGCTTGCCAAAAGTAATCCTTTCGTGTAGGGAGAAGAGCAAAGAACTGCATTTGAGTCAAAGAAGAGTTTATTGAATAACATCGATGAATCCCCCCCCTTGTGTTGGGACCATCTAGTACTAAAAAAAAGAGTTTATTGAATAGAAGACTGATACTACAACATTTGGACTATGGGAAGACCTTAACCTACTTTACAGACGCCTATGACTTAGATTTAGGCGCCATTCTCTCTCAACAGGATGATAAAGCATTGAGAACTTGGTGTCCTAATACAGCAAAACGCTATTCAAATCTGAGCAAAATTATAGCGTCATAGAAAAAAGAGTGATTAGCTGTTCTTCTGGCGGTAAAACATTTTTAGAAATTATTGTACAGTACAAACTTTAAATTTTTAAAGGCCACACTCCTTTAAAGTGGCTGCAAAACATGAAGAATATGACAAGAAGAATATCCAAATGGGCTCCCAAACTTCAGAACTATGACATGAATATTGACTAACAAGCTGTAATAAATCACATGAACATGGATAGACTGACTCAACTGCTCCTGCTATATTTAGAAAATAACAAATCTGAACAGTTACATAACCTACTCTTGAAAACAAGACTCTTGGGAGGGAAAAGATGAACCAGTTCAAAATGTCATGGAAACAGCAAGTTAACTTTAGACCTGCGAGTTTAATTGCCAAAGCACCTAAATGACAAGTCCAAATGCTAGTGGCACTGCTGCTTGAGCGACTGTTATGAGTAGAGGAATGAATATCGCCACTGAGCGCCCATAAGCCATAGCATTGTATAAGAACCTAGCAACGAACCAGGCAAACATGGCCTAAGGCCCATGAGTTGTTGAAATAATTGAGTCAGGAAGGGTGGTTTGGATTTCAACATGATAAAAAATGGAATTGGGAGATGGGACTTTTATTTAAAATGTAAAGAAAATCAACCATCAATTTCCTCAGTGTGCCACAATTGATTAAATAGACGATTGGATTTAGGGAATAGCTTATAAAAGCTCTGGATCAGGGCTCTCAAAATTTGACTTAAACCGGTGAACTTTGAGCAAGGGGGAAAATAAGATTAATCTAATTGGAATCAACATTGAAAGGATTGGTGGTGGGCTGAGTTGCTGCCAATTTGGCCTCAGATGCCTGAATTGAAGTTTTACTGTTTTTTCAACAGTTAGTGTGACAGCTTTTCACCCAATGGGCAACGGGAACCTCCCAGGGCCACCCCACATAGGGGCGGTAAAAAAAGTTAAGATGAGTTCAGGATGCTCACCCCACCCACACCTGGTCGCTTTGGCATCTATTTGGCCAAGCGGGATTCTTTGAGCAATGATCCTGATATGAGAGGGGAGGGCTCTGAGTTGATGACAACTTTCAACAATGACCTGACGCCATCAGCAAACTTTGCCACATATTTGACGTCAAAATACTCATCTTAGTAGGTACAAGCCCTTCAGGCGTTGTTTACAAAGTTTTTAAGGCAGAGTTTTTAATCGACAACAATGTTTTCCAATGCCCCTATGACATTGGTGAGTTTTGCTGGTGATTGATCCTGAACACATTTGTTTTAGCAGGTACATGCCCCTCAGGCTCTGTATCCAATGGTTTTTGAAACTGTTTTCAAACCAACATCATTTTTCAGTGGCTTGATGCCACTGGCAAGTGTGGCTGAGGATTTGAACCCTTATATTCCATTACCTGAGTGTTCTCGCCCATTGGGCCTCATTGCCATAAGTTTAGTTTTCTGTATATCTCAGCACAAATTTCTTCAATTTGACATTATAATTTGGCAGAAGAAATTGTGGGGACAGGCAGGGGAATCTTCAGAGGGAGGTTGTTACCCAGCGCTTGTCTACCACATGGGCGAGATCACCCTACATGATGAGAGGGTCAGCTGCCCTCTTAGGACCCTTCTTAGTGGGGAATGAGAATACTGCCCGATCTAGGCAGAGAGGTCGCTCCCCTGGACTTACATAAAAGATGCTAAAGCAAACCACAAGAAATAAAAAGTTCTTGATGTATTACTACACAAGAAAAATAAAACTGACTGACTAACTTACTTGTGATTTCTTGGAATGAATACCAGAGATATAATGGAAGCCCACAATACCTTATGACATGGAGGATCCAGAAAAACTTACAATTGTATCAAGGTCACTACTATTTAGAAGGAGTACTGGGCTCTTTAGTGAAAGTCCTAGACGCTTGAATAACTTGTAAAAAACAAATGCTGCATAAGCCAAGGTTCATTTACCAGCTCATAACCTCTCAGCAGCCGTTTCAAACCATCATATTAGAGGACATAGTGCTACTACCTGAATTCACATGAGAATGTTAATAAATTCTTGTAGTAAATGATAATAACACAAAGTGGGTCGAAGCAATTTTCATCCAAACGCAGACTGCCAAGGCTACCACTAACTTCACCTAACTAAATATATTTATTATGCACAGCTGCCCGCAGTTACTGCCATACAACAATTGAAAGAACTTTAATTCAAAAGTTGTGAGGATTTTAGCTACGAGTTTTTGGACTTAATCATTATCAGCGCTTTACAACTCATCAACTGATGGGAATGTAGAAAAAGCAAGTGAAATGTTGGTTTCAATATTATGAAAGATGGCCACTTCCAATCCATTAAACTGGGAACAATATCTCCCAAGTGTGGATATAGCTTACAGGATAAGTTTGTATCAAATCATCAAAATGTCTCCCTTAAAGGCCTAATATGGAATATAGCCTGGAATCTTGGCTCTAATAGCTTGTGAAGCTGCCAGTGAAAATACCAGAGAGCCTGAGAAAGCGCTAATTAATTTAGCCAGAATATCATACAACTACAATCAGAGCAATGACGAATCTAAACAAGATGGTTGCAAGAGAAGGTTAATCATCAAATTCATCTCTCCAACCTTTACCCACCTTTGAGATTATATACTTAATCCTGTACGATCACAGCCATATAGCACCACGAGGAGAAAAATTAGATTCCATCTGGGATGGGCCATATGTTTAATATAAAAACGTGGAGACAATTAGGTATAAATTAGAAGGTATTCCAGAGATACACCAAAGGGTTTTTTGCACAGAGTCCAACCCACTGAGCAATAGGACCAACGATATAATGATTTTCATCCTCAAAACAACAGAATAAACTTTTTAATAAATATGGAGCACTTGCTCCCACAACACAACACTTTATTTAATATAATTAATACAGCAGATCCTTGATGTTCCACTCACTATAAACTACTAAAAACTTACTCCATCAATCATCTTATCTCACCTATATCTCAGTGGCTTCAGATGACACCATTTTCTTGACTTAGTAATACAGTTCGCCGCATCTCATTAGTTCCAGCAATTCTTAATTCATTAATTTCACGATTGCCTAACTTAAAGCAATTTGTCACTTTTCACTGTACATTAATATCTATAATCACCTCATATAGAAGCGATCCAATATTAAACCATTCTAATTTGATATTGCCTCATCTCAAGGTGCTCTAAAATTGTAACTCATAATCAGGCTCAGCAGATTCTACCCATTACACCATCCTGACTTAGAGTTTATCATTCAATCATATCAGAATAGTGACACTACCCACTCCTTGACTGGATGATAAGGCTCCTATTGCTTATATGCCTT
Source organism: Massospora cicadina (assembly GCA_022478985.1). NCBI lineage: Eukaryota > Fungi > Entomophthoromycota > Entomophthoromycetes > Entomophthorales > Entomophthoraceae > Massospora > Massospora cicadina. The sequence continues at coordinate 3,466 of JAKSZP010009929.1, read as the reverse complement.
AAGGAACTTCAGGTGCACTTGGTTGATGATCTGACCGCTTGCAGGGTCCTTGATAGTATACACATCCATACCTGTCTTCTCAATAACCTCAAATGGCCTAATCCAGATACTGGCCAACTTGTGCTTCCGCACAAAACCATGTTGATCATGGAATAAAACCATGTCTCCATCTTTGAATGAGCTAACCTGCTACACCATACCTGATCAGCAGCTGGGTCTTAATCTTCTTGGCTAAACATAATGAGTATGCTTCATTTTGAAATTTGATTAATGTGTAATATAGGGTCATTAAATAAAATTGGGGATCCATTCCGCCAGTATCTTCTACACGGGCGTATAGCAGCACTGGAAGAGCAGGGTTTTGTCCATATAGTAATTGGAAGGAACTCTTCCCTATGGTGGTATGATAACTAATATTATAGGTGAAGATGGCGGTGGACAGAAGGGAACTCTAATCTGAGAGTCAATCCACTACTAATTTATGGAGTATGTTCACCAAAGTCCCATTGACCTGTTCAACCATTCCGTTGGACTTGGGGTGATATGGGGTTGTCAAAACCTCATGGATGGCCATCAGCTCATTAAGCTTTGGAGGATATGGGAAGTGAATTTAGTTCCATTATCAGTGAGGAGGAACTGAGGGCAACCATGCTGCTGGATAATGCTTTCCATTATGAATTTGGCCACTGTAACCGCCCCAAAATCTCGTACTGCCCTTGCTTCAACCCACCGGGTTAAGTGGTCATTTGCCACCAAAATGTACTTGGACTGGTTAGCTCCCGTTGGCATAGGGCCAATGAAATCCATGGAAACTGTATGTCAAGCAAAGTGCCGCTTCACTAAGTGGTATGAGGTCTTCTGGCGGAATGGCTTTTCCACTTGGCACTGGTGACAGGAGGAGATAGTATCAAGCACATCAAAGTTCATGCTTTCCCAGTAATACTGATGCCACAAAAAATTCCATTGTCTTGCGCATACCACCATGTCTGATGGCCCTATGTGCGCTCATGACAACATTAGTCCATATCAAGGGTCGCAGAAAGTTCACTGTTGAATTGCTGATACACTTATACAACTCACAATTCCACTGGAAAGTATTGGCTCACATTTCATTCAACGCCTTTATGACTTATGGCAGCTCATCATTGTACTTACTGATAAGCACTTTATTGTACATGATATCGCTTAGATCCACCATCACTTCAATTGTTGGTAATCTCAACAAGCAGACTGCATTCAGGTGTTTGGCTCCCAGTTAGTGAAGAATCTTAAAATCAAAAGCCTGCAGTTTAAGGGCCCATCGGGCTACACGCCCCTTAGGCTCCTTAAGGTTCTGTAACCAGCATAATGAGGTGTGATCCATTACAACTTTAAACTTTATGCCATGCAAATATACTCTGAATTGCTTGTAAGCATAGATCACGGCTAAGCACTCCTGCTCAGTCACAGTATAATTATGCTTGTGGCTATTCAGGCTTCAACTGCAGTATGCCACTGGGTGCTCCTTCCCTTCGTCATTTTTCTGGGACAAAACTGCCCCCACAGCGGAAAGGGACGCATCCATCTGTGCAATAAATTCTTTTTCAAAATTTGGGTAGCATAGCACTGGTGCATTTATCAATGATGTTCAAAGTGTATTAAAGGAGTGTTGACAGCGTTCCGTCCGTTCAAACATGGTATCCATTTTTAATAACTCAAACAGCAGACCTCATATACAACTAAAGTTGGGTATAAAGTAGCAATAGTAGCTGACCATCCCTAAAAATACTTGTATATCTCGCTTACTATTTGGTGTAATCATCTTCTGAATGACCTCCAAATTGGCTGATTAGCTACAGCCCTCTTTGCATCTACCACAAACCCAAGGTACTCTGGCTGATCCTTGAAAAGGTGGCATTTCTGGGGCTTAATTTTGATGTTGGCCTCAGCCAACCGGCGGAATACCTCTTCCAAATGGTTAAGGTGATCAGAAAATGTGCGGGAGAAAACGTTGATAATGTCAAAGTATAAAAGAACTTATGACAGCTTCAAGTTGCCAAGAATAGTGTCCTTCACCCGTTGGAATGTAGCTGGGGCATTACACAGCCCTTGTGGCATATGCATCAGTTGAAAAAGCCCCTTTGATGTTATAATGGCACATTTCTCCTTTTCTGCTGAAGGTAACTCAATCTGCCAATAGATGGATATCTTATACATTGCAGAGATGGAATGAGCACCTCCCAACTAGTCAAAAGCATCATCATTTTCAGCAAGGGGTATGAGTTCATTTTTTGTAATGCTGTTGAGCTTGTGGTAGTCTATTAATACCTGGTTGGTGTGAGAATTTAAGGATTATCTCGCTTATTAATGATATCCTGTTTTAATAGTTGGGAAGATTTTTGGCCAATAAATCCTTGATTATGCTGTGTCTTATGGTGTTTTCTAACTGTTTGGAAGCTCACAAAGCTAAACAACAATAAATGATTCATCTAGTCTTCTTTTGGGCATATTTTCCCTCTATAATTGGGGACTCTCCAGACACAGGTATTTATGACAAGCTCCCCTGAATGCTTGTCTACACATCTTACTATGAAAATCGAATTAATATAAGACAATATAAGACAAAAATATAATTAGATGGAAAGATGATAATTTATTTTAGGGCCAAGCGCCAGTATTTTATACCTCTAGGCATCTACTGGACATACTCATCTATTAGATGAGTTCATTAAAACCATGTCAATCCGCTATAGATTATGACAGGTGGTATTAAAATATTCCCATGTTAATTTGGCCCTTAAATGAACTAAATTACAAAAGTTTCAGCCCAATTGGTGGCACTACCACTCTCATAACTTAGAAGATTATTATGCTTTATATTAGCACCTCAGTGGTGTATATTCGCCTCTCAATCAGCCTAATTACATTTTGTCATACAGCTAACAAAATATAATAAATGGGAGAATAAAAATATAGAGTTTGAATTATGATGCACCCCTAATTGGGACGTTGGCAGGCCTCTCAATGATACTAGGTACTCCCTATTCAGGCTGTCCATGTGCAATTACTTTCATGCCAATTATGATGATTGACATACATTAAAGATAGAACTTATTAATCGTTTTTGCATTATATTTGAAAATGAAATTAAGTTTGTGCCATAGATTACTTGGTTCACCCATGTGGATCCCATAATCAGCCAAAATGTAATTATATCATAGTTATTAATAGCTATGATAATCGGGATGATTTAAGTAAAATTTAGTTAGTTATGGTATGAATATAGCTATGCAGAAAAAATTAGTAGGGATCAAAGGATCCATAAATGGGAGTAACCTACTAGCATTGATGGTTTTCTTGAGGGGTTTATTTTCAAATCAACCATCAAAATCTAAAAGTTGGTACTGCCCTTCTTTCGACAATTAGGTCAGGGAAGCCCACAGGTTCTTCAATGGTTTGAGCATTAATTGCTCCAGAAGTTTATCAA
>JAKSZP010009928.1:0-36628 GCA_022478985.1 Massospora cicadina | reverse complement strand
AATCTACATTTGTATTATGATTTACTGAGTCAATATGGTATGTTCATAAAGAAAGTCCTTTCACAGCACTTGTCAGCAGAATATAATATAGTCCTCTCTTTGAGCATGCTGAATCAAGAAGATATTATTAGAAGGTATAAATGAAGAGAAGATGGTTTGGTTTCAGGGCTCTTATGAGTTGTAGCTGGACCACTTCGCCTGGAATTCATCCAGGACCATCATGACAGTATCACCGTTGGCCATCCTGTAAAGGAAAATACTCTAGAACTAATCCAGCGCACTTATAGTTGGAATGGATTAGCCACGCAAGTTCCAAGTTATTGTAGGAAGTGCCTGGTCTGCAACCAAATGAAGTCAAATCGCCAGCTCCTCGCAGGATTGCTGTTACCAGTTCAAAAGGCTGAAGGGCCTTGGACTTCAGTATTGGTAGATTTTATTGTGCAATTACCTGCATCTAATGGTTACGACGCCATCATGGTAGTGGTGGACCATTTTATGAAGTTCGCCCACTTTATCCCCTTGCAGAATCACAGTAACTGCAGCAGAGATGTCTTGGCTCTTCGTATCCCACGTCTTTGCTCTTCATGGGGTCCCCAACAGAAGATAAGTGATCTATAACCCCAGTTTATTTCTTATTTTAATAGGAGTTGAGTAAGACTCTTCATATCCGTCCCTACCATTCCACTGTCTATCACCCTCAATCATATGGGCAGACTGAACGAGTAAACCAGTGCTTGGAGCAGTTGCTGTGGTGTTATACCGCCGCAGACTATTCATATTGGGTTTTCCATCCCCTCATGGCTAAATTCAGCTATAACAACGCGTAACATGCATCAATCAGTTATTTTCTCTTCTTCGCCAACTATGGCTTCAAACCCATCTTTAACAAGGAGTTCAGTTGTGTAACCAAGGTGGAAGCGGTAATGGACTTTGCAAAAATAATCAAGAAACTACACCAGGGGGTGAGCATGAATTTGGATTCAGCTATGCAAGTTTATAAGGAGATTAAGGATGGGAAGAGATGGGTAGGTCCTGTGTACAAGGAAGGGGATCTCTTTATGCTGGATTCTAAAAACATCCCCATAAAGCTACCATGTAAAAAACTGGGTCTAAAGAGGATTGGGCCTTACCGCGTTGTCAGAAAGGTGGGCCACGCCTCATACCAGTTAGATTCCCCCTCTTTCTAGATCTTTTTGGTCTTCCATGAAAGTAAGCTTATGTTGTTTGAGGGCCCCCAACCAGAGACTCCAGAGGCTTATCTAATGGATGGGCGCTGGAGTGGGAAGTGGGTTGAAATTGTAGTCTCATGCAGAATCAGAAGAAGTCTTGAGTACCCAGTATCCTGGAAGCGATTTAATGCAGTGGAAAACAGTTGGTTACTAGCACGTGACTGCACCCATGCCCAGGACTGATCAAGTTTTCCACGAGCAGTCCCCTGAGGCTACAGAACCCAATTCTCAGCAAAACATCGCCATTATGAAGTTGGCCCCAGCCCACAATAACTTTCCCTGGAAAAATCCCCTGGAGGGGGGTGGAGCCTCAAAAGAATGAGAGGGTAATGTCATGGTCTGATGACATGATTAATGGGACCAACTCTAAAGATAAAAAAGTCATTAAGAGGCTAAAAAGACTAAGATAGCAGGCTTTTCTGACCTCAAATATATTCTAGACTAGCTCTGGGTTCAGGCCAGATATGCCCAGGGTGGTCAGGGGATGTGCGTGATGCTCAGCCCTATGCTATGGCAAGGGCATTAACACGCACTAGCTATATTATAGATGATGATTCGATGTGGTTGCTTGGAAAATGGGGTTTGAAACCCGTTTAATTTTTAGAAATTACAAAATTGGGTCTGCTGTGCCTACAATCAATTACTTGAGTTTGGACAATCTTGAGCTGGAGTATCCAGGATGATGGAAGCGTGCACTTATTAGTACACCTGGGCGAAGCCCCACTTCCACCAATCAATGATTCCCCTCAATTGTTTAAATATTTTTTCTTGAGAACAACCTTCCTTGTTGGTTGACTTTCTAATCAACAATTCCCCATTTTTACATTTTTTTGGATATGGTTCCTTGGGCAAACCTTTGTGTGGACCTCTTTGAGGAGGTATCCAACAATGTTGGCCATTACATTTTATTTAAATTAACTTCAGCATACAATGTACCTGTGGGTCACCCTGGTCCCCTCCAATAAATGCACCCAAGCTCCCTAGCACTGATCTCCACCTGGTTATTATAAGTCCAGGGGAACGTCCCCTGTGCATGGATCGGGTGATCTTCCCATTTCTGAATAAAAATAGTCTGAAGAGGGTGGCTGTACCCCTTGTCACCCAGTGCGACCTCGCCCATGTGGTAGATGAGCGCAGAGTAACAGACCTCCCTCTTTCATATTCCTCCCCCAGTACCCTCACTCACCTTTCCCAAAATTGTCCTCCAGATTAAGAAAATCTGCGCCAATATCACCGATTCAAAGTTGAAGGGTCTGAAACTGATGGAACAAAGCCCGATGATTGGAAATTATACTCAAAAAGGGAGAAATATTGAATTATTGGCCAGAATCGTGGACAGTTATAACTCAGCCACAAGTATGATCTTTAATGCTAACCCCCTCTCATAATTTTTGGTGATGATCCCTGATGTGCAGATGGTATCTTTGAAAACCATTGCTGACAGTTCAAAACCCCTATCCAGCAAGTTGGGAGTTGTGGCTGATGTAATTCATTCAACCAAACAAACGCCCCAGCAACCAGGCATGGGTGGGTTGGGAAACCTGAACCCATTTTTATCCAATTGGGACCGCCCACGTGGGGTGGCCCTGGGGAATTCCCAAAGCTCGTCAGGACAGACGCTGTCATGCCAACCAATGGGAATGCAGTTGAGCATCAGTTCATGCATTTGAGGACAAACTAACAGCAACTCAGCCTGCCACCAAATCCTTTGTTGTCAGTTCCAATTGAGATTATCTTCCCATTTCCCAGGAAATTTTCCGGGTTAGGTCAAATTGGAGGTACCTAATTCCTGCTTGGACTCACTACAATCAAACAATATTTATAAATTGCCTTGCACTGAGAAAATTGTTGGTCGATTTTCTTCCCTTATATTTTCAATAAAATCCTTTCCCCAATTTCAGTTTTTATGTTGAAAAACAAACCTACTTTTCCGCCTATACTCCAACAACCCTCAGGGTTTATGGCCATGTTCATCTGGTACTTTACTTGGTGTCTATTTGCAATTATGGAGCATACACATTTACTGGCGAAACTCCCTCCTAGTTCCATAACCGTCATATCAGCAGCGGTGCCACTGTCATTCTGGTTTTCCATTTGTGTGCTTCGACACTCAGGCTGGCAGGACATCCTAAATCTAAATTGCTGTTTGCCTGACATTTATGGATTCCCCTTTGGGGTTTAACCAGATTCTGCTGTTTATTTGTTATTTACTCTTATACACTGCATTGTACACCCTCGCCCTAGGTCCCTTCTGCTCTGGCACCCTCCGCAGTGCACTATTTCTGATCTTTATAACAACTAGTTCCTTGGCAGTGTGTCTGTGCATCCCGCACTATCCCTCGGGAATAAGAGAGTTACAGACACTTTTTTGACACCATAATAGGTCAAAGTTTCCTTTATATGATGATTAGGCTTTTCATATAACTCTAAACATGACCACAGCGAATTAGAATTATAATCTAGGAGTCCACTATGACTTGAAAACTGGGTTGTATAACAAAGGATTGGGGGCATAAAGAGGTATTCTACCCTCAGCATCCACCATGTCAGGAAGTTTAGTTTTAAGCCCTAGACTCTGGTATTCTATCTAGCAGATAGAGGTAGGATACTCAATGAGGAAGGTACACTTCTTTTGAGACCCCTTGATTTTAGTCAGGTATTGAATAGCAGTGGTGCTCAAAAACCCAAAAGGAAAAGATATTATATCTTACTATTGATTATACAACTAAATTCTTGTAGTAGTTGTACTCCAATGAGCAATCCATAGTTTCTGTTTTCTAAGGCTTTAGCAGGAGCAGTGATAAGAAGCTTCCCATATCTGTTAGCAAAGCTGAGTAGGTCACAAAAGCCCTAGCGGAACGATCCCCCTCTGTTTCATATTCATACTCATAAGTTAAATCAGGTGCCATTTTTATTAATTTGATGAGTCAGAAGTATATAATGTTAGCTGTGGATCAAGGTCTAATATAGATAAAGCTTTAACTTTATGACTACCACCTCTAATTGTACAACTGAAGTTCCAAGTTGGGAATTAACTGTTAGAAGGCAGTCAGAAGGCATTTGAAGTGAGGCTAGATGAGGTTATTAGTTATTTCAACCTTGTGGGTTTTTAACTTGTTTAAAAGTTTGGTCAATTAAGGTCTATCTTTTAATAGAAGAGCAGACTGTAATAACTTTTTTGGTATTGTCCACTATTAATTTAGATTTTGATTTATTTGAGGTATGCTGACCAGGGGACGGACAGTACCAAATCACAACACTCAAAATGACAAAACAAAACTACTAACCAGGTGGGAAGCAGAAACCGCTAACCCACCATGACAGAGGGTGAGGAGGGGTCAGGGAGTTGGTTTTCAGAAAGACCCGCCTTGATCAAGGGATGTTGGTTACAGTACCAGATCAGAGAAGAGAGCCAGAGCGTTGGGGCATCCGCATAGTGGGGTGGAGGTCAGCGTAGTAGGAGTTTTCCACTTCCTCATCAAGATAATGATGGGAAAGTGTTTCAACAAAAGCTGCGAGGAGAACTTCAGCTTCTTTGCGGGCCTCAGGAAGTTGAGTGAAAAGGGAGATACTGTGGCGGGTGATTTTGGCTGAGGGGTTGAATGAAGCAAGCGTTGAAACATTTATAACAGCAACTTCAGCATCATTGAATAGTTTCAAGACGTTACTGCAGGGAGATTCAGGGAAGTCGGGGGGAAAAAAAAGGGTGGGCAGGCCATGCTGGAGCTGAGCCACTGACTGGACCACCGCGGTGTGTAGTTTTGGGCACTGAGGAGAGGCCACCGCAGCTAAGGTAAGCTGGTGGTCACTTTGGAAGGGGGCTGTATTGGGCAGAGGAGCAAAATGGCGAGGGGTAGGGGTTTCATTGAAGTTGGGAAGGAAAAATTCTGCCCAACCATAATTGCCTTGGCAGAGAGGTTGACCTGTATGCTTACTAATGAGGACATTACCTGATTCGTCAGTCTCAGCCAATAGATCCCATGGATTTTGGTTCACTGGAATAGTGGCATTCAAAACTTGGGTGGGTGGGATTGGGCGAATGGGTGGCTGCTTGGGTGCCAATGGTGGTCCAAGCATTGCTCTGATTGGCTGAGTAGATTTAGGTGGGAGAGTGAGGCTGGAGGTTTTGGGGGCTGATTTTCCAAGTGGGACCACTGAACGAGATTGGAGGGTGGGAGGGGGCAGCAAAGCGCCCCATACTGAACCTCTAGAGGGGGGCTCAGAAGCTGCAGCAGCGGACTTGGCCTAAGGGCACACTTTTTTTGCATGGTCGAGGCTAAAGCAGAGGGAACAAATCTGCCTACCATTTTAAGCTTGAGCCCAAAAGAAATGATCAGGCGCTGTAGCCACACTAGCGCGTAGTGGGATTTGTTGGGCTATGGTAGGGTGGTGTGGTATGATGGTGGCTGTTGCACGAGGAGCAGAAAGGCGCTCCGCACCAGATGGAATGGCAAAGATGAGGTTGGGCTGAGTGCCATAAGCCATGAGCCCCGCGACCAACTGGTCATACAAAACCTGGGGTAGAAGGTGGGATGGGAGATTTGCAAAGGATACCACCAGCGTGGTGTCTGAAGGGAGGCGAGTACGGGTTGTGGGAATGGGGTTTTTTTTTATAATTTAGAGGAGTTTGTGCTGTCGCTTCAGCATCCTCCTCAGATTGGAACCCAACGTCAAAGTAGCCCTTAAAAGGGCGGAAGTCTATAAAGCCAACTGGCACAAAGGCCGCAGTGCTAGGTCAATAATTGCCTTATCAGCATATGGGAACAAACGCCCATAGTCCACTCTGAGGCAATAGCGAATGGCGGAGCGAGGGAGGGCGAGAGGATGGGGGAGAGAAGGGTGGACGCGCGCCAGGTGGAGCGCTAAGCCCCGTGGGGGACAAAACGGTTGAAAGCAGTGGGCGGGCTGTTTGAGCCCATCTGGACGCGCTTGCCCATGGGGCAGAAAACGCTAGGTGGGGGTGCACCGCTGCCCCACACTGGGGTGGCAGGCGGCGGAGCCAAGGACATCAAACAATAGGTTTGGGCAGATGGCTGTGTAATATATAAAACTTAAATTTAAAACCACTCAAAAGTGATTTTGAGCAGTAAAAGAAAGTTTCCACTATTAATTTAGATTATAGTATTCTCTATTTCCTTGTCTAAAGGGTAAACTTTGCCTTCAATAAGGGAGGCTAATATAAAGCAGCTGGAAGTACTAGGTATGAAACTTTATAAGTGAAAGCACTTGGGGTTAATCAGCATATAGTTCCTCTTACCCTAAGCTGACTGATCTTTTGCTACCTTATTTCAAAAGTAAAATTAGCCTCTATCAATGGGGCGGTTAAGTGTTTGCAGTAGATGCAGTATTTTCCCAGTATAATCACTTCAGAGCAAGCACCACTAGGACTTCTGATCAAACTTTAGAGAAAGGTTTAGAAGGTTTAGCAGTTATTAGAGGTGATCAGGTGGAACCTCCATAAGGGCTTCCATAAAAGTGCGATATTAAAGCCAAACTATACTTAACCGCCTGAAAGTATAGCAATGTTAGCCATAGCCCTAACCGCTGATTAAACAACTGCAATGGCATCATCCAAGGTAAGCCAATTCCCCACAACTAAAGTTTGGGCATCAAGATAGAATTGTTAAGCAAAAACAATATGAATCTTTGCCTTGATTAAGGCTTATCTCTATAAACGCCTGTTTCTGGTTTGCCAAAATTAAGTCAATTATAAATCAATAATAAGCCAGTCGTAGCAACAGTCTAAGTGCAACAAGTCATTAGTGTGGGTCCATGATACTTAAGCATCTCAGATAAGATAAGCTGGGATATGTTTAAGCTTTTGGTGGCCAGTAGCCGCTTCTAGAGCAATGTCATAAAAATATAGAAAGGAAAAGACACTTCCTTCCCCAGGGAATATTTATCTGTTGTTGGAGCTTCAGATAACCACATAACCCAACCTTTTCACAGATTAAAAAATTTGACAATTAAGTTATAATTATAAAGGATTAGCAACAGCAGCTGAATGATGGGATTATTGTCGGGCATCATAAATGATATTAGAGGTTGCTGAATAATGAATTATCATTGGGCATCATCCCCAATGATATTTGTGATCACCAACTGATAAAATTATCGTTGAAAATCATCCCCAACGAAATCAAGCAATAATTTGATATGGGAACAACATCTGATAGTCAAATTGTAGGGAATCATTCAGATTGGAATAGATTGGAGTCATCAAAAATTACCAAAGCGTTTGAATGCTGGAGGAAGAGTAAAATTGGCATCGGCCAAAACAATTGGTTTTGAGCCCCTAATACCAATTGTTTGGTCGCTGAACACCCAAGTATTACGCTGCCTAAGAAACTCAAGGCAATGATACCTGATGAGATTCGGTGCCTTACACTTGAGGGTCAAACCAGTATAGGAGAACAAATAATTTAAGGAGGACAGCTGAAAAGTTGTGTGCTAATTCTAACTATAAAAACCCCAAATTTTTCCCTAATAAAAGCAGATTAAAACTTTATAATCACTTAGTTGTTTAAAATTGGTTGTTTAAACATTACTCTTGAGAGAAGAGTGTAAGGATCAGATATCCTTAAGTTGGCTTATAAAATCTCCGCTTGATCTGCGAGAAGGGAATAGGGAAAGTGTCCCCTACCAGTACAAGAACATCTTTAATATGAAGAAGCACATGTCTACTGTTTGACAATACACTCAACTTGGCTTATGGGCATTTAACCTTAATAATAGTCTTCATACTATTTTGCCCCAGTTAATCAAATTCAATCAAATCATCACAAGAATCCAGAATCGGTGCTTTTGAAATATAGGGCCAGAAACGAGCAACCATCCAAGCCCCAGATTTGAACATTTGCTAAAAAATTTTAATAGGGAATTCTTAGCTGATTCAAAGAGCTTACTATGTGGATGGACGTAGTTGTTAATCTGGTTCCTGAGAAAAAGGGTGTTGATGTGGATTTATTTTGATAAATTGAAATCTTCAATGACGCAATTCATTTAAGTCATTTATAATAAGGACAATCCTCTCATGGATGGAATGTAGTGCCATTTTAGGGGCATGAGTCTGTAACAGACAGAAACCCCCAGTTCTGACTGCCTATAATTAAAGTTTCTTTGACGCACCAACAAGCAACCAAAGTGGCCTAACCAAGTAGGAAAGAGGTTTTTTACACCATCAGCGCCAAACATTTTGACTACTATTGGCTACGCACATCCATCTAACTGGTCTGACCCAACCACATGAAAGCTTTTAAAAACTAAACACCCAAAAAAGACCACAGGTATGCGAGGTATGTGAACCAAAAACATCCTTTATTTTTATTCAGGAACCATAAAAAAGGGGCCCACCGACCAGAGCTCGGCTGGGGAGCAACTGACAATGCTCCCCAGGATGGGAATGCTAGGGTGAAAATTCCAAACTGAGCTTTGGTATGGGAAGGCGCGCATTATAAAGGCAGCGCTTTGGGGCCTCACCTGAGCTATTGATTAGGCTCACACAAGCCTAATTTACAGCTCAGGTGAGGTACAACCCAGCGTCCAAAACAACCAAACCAAAAATGTTAATAAAGCGATCCAACTAAGATTCAGAAAATCTAAATCTGAGTCAGAATGTAACAAACGAGACAAACTTGTCTGTTATATCTCCCCCCGCTAAAGGAGGACCCCTCCCTGAAGAGGGGCCTCTTGGTGGAAAGCCACCACGATGAGGGCTTCCTGGGGTGAGTTACCTTGAGCCCCAGAAAAATTAGCCTGGATAAACTCTGAGCCCCTCAAAGAAACACATACGGCAGGATTTAATCACCACTGGGATGCTAAAATTAGCCCACCCGGCACAAGGATGCATGCACAGCACTTGGCTGCGTTGCACCCCCCAAGCTCCTGTTGGTGATGGTCTTCCCATCCTGACTGGGAAGGCGCTTTTGCCAAAGAAAATGATAGAGGGGTACACGGTGCAGTGCGGCTCAACGTCCAACCCCTTTCTGGGTGGACCATCCATGGGGTGAGGGAGCCTTGCTGGGACAGGTCCCCTTGGTGCCACCGAATCCCTGGTGAGTGGGAGGCCCCACTGGTAAAATTAACCAACGGTCACTTCAAATCCAGGGTTGGCCATCAGTCACCGGCTCCCACTGGTGCTGGTTCCTTGACAAACGGGACCAAGTGACCACTGAGGTTGGCTAAACTGGGGATTGGCAGCGTGCAAAGCACATTGGAGTTTAGAATTATGTAATGGACGGAAAGCCCCCAGTTCCAACCACCTATAATTAAAGTTTCTTTGGTGCGCCAACAAGCAACCAAAGTGGCCTAACCAATTAGGAAAGAGGTTTGGGGCACTGACAGCGCCAAAAATCTCACCTATTATTGGCTACACACATCATCATGGTTGGTCTGACCCAACCTCACAAAAGCTCCTCAAAACTGAACTCCCAAAAAGACCACAAGTATGTGAGGCATGCGAACCCTGAAGCATCCTTTATTTTTATTCAGGAACAATAAAATGGGGACCACCGACCAGAGCTCAGCTGGTGAGCAACTGACAATGCTCCCCAGGATGGGAATACTAGGGTGAAAATTCCAAACTGAGCTTTGGAATGGGCAGGCGATCCTTATAAAGGCAGCGCTTTGGGGGCCTCACCCAAGCTATTGTTTAGGCTCACACAAGCCTGATTTAGAGCTCAAGTGAGGCACAACCCAGAGTCTAAAACAACCAAACCAAAAAGTTAATAAAGCGATCTGACTCAAATTTGGAAAATCTGAATCCAAGTCAGAATGTAACAAACGAGACAAACTCATCCATTACAGAGTCAGGTTCAACTGCCTAACTTTGCTTTTTATATAAGAGGTTATCTTTCAACTATCAAGTTGATGCTTGATGGCAAATTTTTGGTGTTTCAACCCTTGCATGGAGCTTTTTTGATTAACAAAATGAGGGGCGTAGTTCATCTCCATGGTTATCAAGGTTTGGTTGGGACTCAGTGAGCACCTGGAAAGGAGCAACAGTCTTGTCAGGAAGCGGGAGATAATACTAATCACTCCAAAGATTTTTTTCAGGCTTTCTGAAGACCCAAACGCAAGGATTATTATACAATAGAATTTTAATATACAGTTAGATGGAATAACTCATTATACTGTTAAGTTTCCTTATATTATGCTATATTTTAGTGACAATCAAATATGTTTTTCAAACAGAAAGTAACCTCATATATTTTGTGGGAGCATTATTTAAAAGGAATTGAGTATCATTATTTTAGGGATATTTGATCATACAAACAAGCTAAGATTTATATCTGATTAGCTTTTCAGTTTTTCCGCATCATCTTACCATATTTTCTAGGTGGCTATAATAAATCGTATAATCTGTTTTGAACTCTGACATCATCTGAATATTTGATTCTTTAGTTTGGGGATAATCCCTAACAACAATTTTACCTAAACCTTTAGACTTGATTTTAATATTAGCATCAGGAAGGGTGGTTAGCCGAGTGGGTAAAACTGCTTCCACCCCTAGTGCAGGTTTTGTTTTTGAAATCTGTAATGGCTAGAAAACATTTTTGGTGTGGTATATTTGTCCCAAGGTCAACCCACCTCAAATAATTTTTATTATTTTTTAATATTACCATCAGAATGTTCAAACTTTCATATTGGGCTGGAATTGCAACTAGATGCATGTCAAGTTTCTTATGCAATATCTTCCTTGCACTAGCATGAAGGCCAGGCCTTCCCAAAACTAATCTGACTTCTTCCCATCTTTAATAATTGATGTTTGTTCAAGTGGGGGAAATGTTGCAACTTGGTCAGACAACCATTTGAATGAATCAAATGTTGACTTAATTATAACTTTCAATTTTTTATATGGAGGTCTTGATCTAAATTGACTTTTTGCCAAGGTTAATCCAGTGTGTTAATCTGCCATAGTTGAATTTATTGCAAGGAAGGCCGACCAGGGGATGGACACTTCCGAATTTGACCCAAAAGAAACGAAACTTAGTAACATGGAAGGCACTCCCGAGAAGCGATGCTATCTCTTGTTGCCAGCGTGAATGCCACTATGGGGAGGGGGAGGGGACGTATGAAGGGGCCATAGCCACTATTGAACACGTGTGGAGGAAAGGGTCTGATTTGATGAACCAAACTGGGAACCAGGAGGAGACCAGCTGATGGCAACGCGGTGGGAGGTACCCAAATATCCACGCCTGAACGTGGTCCACCAAATGAGACCGGAATCTGTGGACAGCTTTTGGGAGGGTGGGGATGGAGCCTGCGATGGCATCCAAGACAATCGTGAGGATAGTCCACATGGCGATTGCAACCATCAGAGCACGGAGGGAGGTGGAAGGGGGGATACCATGGATATAGCAAACATATCTCTTGACAGACTGAAGGGATGTGTTTGATTCTGGCTAAGTAGACGTTGAGCTTCGCGCCATATCAAATTAGAGGTAGGACACTTCTCCAGGCGGTGGAACAGCGTTCCATACTGGCCACACATGACGCAGGATGAGTGTAAAGCGTTAGAAAGCTCAACTGTACAGTACACTCGCCTTAGGCAGCGCCACACATGGGAGCGGATTTGAGGCTGCAACAGAGGGTGGTGTGCATATTTCCAAATAGTCTTCTGGGTCTCAATGAAATAAGGGATGTCCATCATGTCCAGGTAGTCCACCCTGGATAGGACATGGGGCCGTGTGGGAATCATGCCATCATGGATGGGTAGCCCCTGTACCTCTTGTCTGAACTGAGGAGAGGGGCGGCCTCTCTGGGCTGTGTGTCCGCTAATACATATTCCCTACTCTGCGCTCCGCATGGAGAGGAGGATTCGTTTATAGTAGGTTTTAGTGCCGTGAGGGCCTGTGGCCGATGGGTGGGAAGCCAGGTATTTCATCAAGGTGTGAGGGTTCAATGGATTGTTAAGGCCCAAGGCGCGGGAGAAGTTGGAGCGGGCTGCGCGGGACCAGTGTTGGGAGGGGAGTGTAGGGGCAGTGACAGCCGCAATCCAGGTACCCAAGATCTTGGCCGCATGGGCTCTGAAGTCAAGCAGGCCCATGCCACCATGCTGATGAGGGCCAAACATGACCTCTAGCCATACTGGTGGTGGGCGGCCTGACCAAAGCCATCCTTGCAGGAGGGCATACATGGATTTGAAAAATCCTGGGAGAAGGCGATGGCGTGGGCTCCAAACCAGTCTTTGGAGAGGAGCATGGAGTTGGCTAAAACAATCCTGCCAGTAGGGGAAGTAGGGTGGGCTCTGAGGGAGGCGATGCGCTTCCTCACATTGTCTAGAATACGACTTTCCATTACTGCTGAGGCATACCCGCCTGCCTCCACCCACACGCCCAGGTGGCTGACAGGCCCTATGGTAGGGCGTGGCATGAAGGGGAGCACCAGTGGGGCGGTGTGGGGTGGGCATGGAGGGTGAGCATGTGTGTGAGCAGATGGGCTGGACTGGGCACTGGTCGCTGGGGCCCAGCATGCTTGATACCGACCAAGGAGAATGATTTCAGTTTTGGAAGCGTTCAGTGCAGCATTACTTACCTGGGAATATTCCTGGATGAGAACTTCAAGCGCGCGTGCATCTTTATTACTGGACACCCCAACCACACATTCATCCGCAAACGCCATCATCTTGACTGGGGCTTGGCCTGGCACATGGACTCCAGTGAGTTGGGCATTTGGGTTTCGAAGTAGTGGGTCAAGGCTGAAGTTGTATAAAGAGTGGGCTAAGGGGGTCCCCTTGTCATAGGCCCCTTTGAGGGCGGACTACTTCCGTTAGGAAGCCAGGGCCACGCACTGCCATTGTTGAAGATTCTGTGAGCAGCATCACCCAGTTGATGAAGAGAGGGGGTAAGCGGAATTGGTAGAGGCAGGCCCTGATGTATTCCCAGTTTACTCTATCATAGGATTTCTGTTGGTCCAAAAATACAAGTGCCCCTGAGGCTGTGGACTGGCACGCGTTGGCCACCGAGTGCACGTTGTCCCAAATCGACCTTCTGGGTATGAAACCGAATTGTTCTGGGGAGATGGTGGCAGATGCTACAATACCTAAATGGTTAGCCATGATTTTAATAAAAAATTTTGTATTTGTGTTAGTTAAAGAAATGGGGCGCCAGTTGGCTAGGTCTAGCTTGTCCCCTTTCTTGAACAGTGTGACGGTGAAGGCCTCTTCTCCTCCTGGTAGAAGGCGCATTTCCAGAAGGCTCTGGTTAAGGGAGGCAAACAGCAGCGGGAATATATACGTGAAGTACTCTTTAGAGAATTCATATGGAATGTCATCTGGGCCTGGGCATTTCCAATTTGGTGCACCGCGGATGGCTGTCCAGAGTTCATTCGGAGTAATTGAATTCATTAATTCTGGGTATGGGAAACAGTGTGGATGTGGGTGCGGTTGAGAAATTTTGCCACTTCAGCTGGTTAAATTGGATCAGATTGGTATAACTCGGAGTAATACTTTTGTATTTTGATTGCCACTTCGGCTGGCGTATCCACTAAGGAATCATCCAATCTCCGCACCTGTGTGCAGGCCACACTTTGGCGTGGTGTGAAGAATTATTTGAAAAATATGCGGTGCACTTTTCACCCTCTGTAATGCGTTTGGCCCTGTACTGAACACAAACCTGATGTTTGTGTTGCCTTTTGAGCACGTTGAGGTGGGCAGATGCTTCCGCCCACTTCTGGCCCCATGCAGGGCTGTAGCCTGTGGCTGGGATGTTGAATTCCAGGTGTTCCAACTCTGCCAGAGTGCGCGAAATAATGGCTGATGTAGCTCGTGAACATCAGGAGGAGAGGTGGCAAGAGTGGCGGATGGTATCCTTTTTGAAGGCTGACCATGTGGAAATTGGGTCCACGCAAAATGGTGTAACAAACTCTTTTGCCAAAGTTGCTGATTCCACCCAAGTGGAAAATCCTGGCGACGCAAGTTTGGGAGGGCGGAGTTTGCACCAATGTGGGGCCTTGGCCACTATGACAGGTAAGTGGTAGGTTATTGAGACCAGCCAGTGGTCGGAGAATTCAATTTTTGTTGTTTGGAAGTGGGAAATGTGAGATTTAAATTTCGCTGGTGTGAGGATAAGGTCAAGGTGGGTCATGGACCTTAGTTGGCTGTTGTGGACGTGGGGGCGCATCATGTTTTAAAGCAGCGGAGTGCGCTGCAGCAGCGCATCTATTAACCCAAGGGTGGCCTTTAGAACATGAAGTTCTACGTGACCCTGAGGGGTGTGGGAAGAGGAAGGCCAACAGTCCGTGGGTGAGTTTAGCCAACAGTTCATGTCGCCAACTATGAAGGGGTCAGGGGGTAGCAGAAGGGATTTGACTGACGAGAAAAATTCCTGACGCTCGTGTGCACCATTTGAAGCGTAAATGTTGACGATTGTGTGCGCAACGTTGGCCCATGAGAAAGTGACAATGAGGACTTGGCCATTGAGGAAGGATTCTGATGATAAAAATTTAAAAAAATTGTTTTTCTGAACTAACACCCCACAGTGCTCTGACCAGAAGGATAGGGAAGGGAGGAGCATGGTTTTCCAAGCATCCTTGGAACCTCATGGACAGTGGGACTCCTGGATGGCCAGGATATCCATGGGTAAATTTTTTTGTAAAAAACTCAGTTTCCTAGCCTGGAATGGCGAGGCCTTGAGTCTGGCGATATTCAACGTCCCTAAAGTAAAGGTTTCCCCCATTGCACCTTAGGTGTGAGGGGGTGGGCACCCGGGACCACTAGCCTCCTCTAGATCCCACGGGCCTTCATGGCAGCACAGGTGTTTGCAGCAACGCTATCAGTGTTTTTGTTAATTTTAGCAGAAAGGTTCGCGTTGCTTTTTCCTTCACTTTTTGTTTCCCCGATGTTGAACGAATTTTTTGTGGTGCGGATGAGTTTGGTGCACTGTCATTCAGGTCAAAAAAATTTTCAGGTAGGTTGGAAACCAAGTCAGTTTCAACTGGAGCTTGGGTGCAATGATTGGGTGAGATCTAATCTCCCATCAGATCCTCAGATTGAGTGGCCCGCTTGGCATGGGCTTCCCAATCTGATTGGTTGATGGATTCCCAAGTTGCTTCTGCTTTAAAGGTCTCCATGTCTTCCTGGTGTTGTGAGTGTGGGATAGCGGTGGTGGCTTTGGCCGCTTCCTTGGCCGCGGCCCTAAGGCCACCTTGGCCTTCTTCCACTCTTGTGGGGAGATAGGCTTTACCAGTAGGTAGCAGCCTTGTGCTCCCCACGGGAAGGCCTCCTTGGTGCTTGCGGTTGGTTCATAGTGCGCCTCTCCGCTGGACATGGCCACCAGTGGGTGCTCTTGGAATGTGACGCCCTCCTTGATGGGGCATGCATTTGCCTTATGGCCGAATGCATCACAGAGGGTGTAAATGGGGGGCGCGCTGTCCACAGTCACCTGGAATAGGTGGGTGGTATGTCCTGTGATATCAATAAAAGTTGAGTGCAGGATCTGGGTTAGGTCATTTGCAATCTCCTCAGTTGAAGTTAGAACTGCAATGGCTTTGCCGTTGCACAGGTGTAGCATCAGCGTAAAGCGTTGCATCTTGAAGGATTGTATTTCTCTGTATACAGCGAGACCATCTTTCAGGTGCTGCTCCAGAATGGCACGTTTGACTGTAGTGGGCAAAAAGTCAAATGTAAGGAAAGTTTGGTTGGAATTTGTCCATCTGGTGTGTTTGGTTTTGATGACCTTTTGCCCTTCAGGGGGTTTATCACTACGTGCACCGTAGCAGCTTTGTCTGCTGCCTCCTTGTTTTTGAAACCAAGGTTCAGCCAACCTCATGACATGGAGTGAGGTGCAGCATACACTGCGGTCAGGAAAAAAGTGTGTACATCCCCACAAAATCTTTCCCATAAAGCTGTTTTTTGGATGTCCAGAAACACCCAGACTCCATATCCCACCAATGAGAGTGGTTGGGAGGTCGGCTTGTTGATGTACTGGTTGCATCGTGCTTGCCAAGTGAAGATTTCTGGGGAAATAGTGACTGCCAGTTTTTTTCTATTCCACCAGTTTCTCTGGGGCGTTTTCGAAAGTTTGAGGTCGCAGGCCTACCACCTGTGCCTCTTACCTTACTTGCCCAACTGCTCCCTGACATGGGCGCAGACTAATCTTCTCCGTGAGATTATCAAACTAGAATCATACTTGAATTGAATAAGTTGCAAAAGTGATTGCAACGAGAGAGAAAAGTTCTTATATGCCATAGTACACTAGATTTATTAAACACTCTCATCAAGCTTGGGTATAATAAAATGTTAAAAATCAATACCTTGAAACTCATCCAGCTTAAATCCCCAAATCATTTATAAAAAATGATCTAACTTGGGCTGCAGCCATATATTTTTTAACTGAGGTAAGCTGACCAGGGGACGGACATTACCAAACTAAAACTAAAATCATACTAAATTAAAACTAACAATTCAAACAAAACGCCCAAAATGGATGGATTGATTGAATTGTACCTAACAAAATATCCAACCGGGTGGGCAGCGAATACTGCTACCCCTCCATGGTGGATGGGGAGGGGGATTGGGGGGCTTGTCTTTGGCCGCATCCATCTCATTCCAGAGTAGGGTGCGTGTTAAGGCAGATAGTTAGGGTGTGGGGGCATCAGCGGCATGGTGTTTGATATCCTTGATGACTAGAACTTCTGAATAGTTGCCAGTCATCAATATACCAACGATGTATTTGCCCTAAGCGTCTTCAGCTTTGAGGCGAGCGTCTGGGAATTTAACAAGCATGGCAATGTTGGTTCAGGTTATTTTTGCTTTTGGATTCCGTGCTACTATTACCACATTCTGGATGGCTTCAGTGACGTTTTTGTGTAAAGTTTTCATGTTGATCTTACTTTGTGGAGTAAGATTTATGGGTATGACGGGAGGTGGAATTCCTCCTGTGAGCGCAGCCACAGATTTGGTGGCAGCTTTGCAAAGCGGATGGCAATCTGGTGTTGTGGCTGTTTCTATTGCAAGCTGGTGGTCGCTGTAGAACAGTTTGGCATTAGGTTGTGGGACATATTTCTGAGGTGTAAATTTTGCATCCCATTCTTCGTTACAGAGCTGCTCGAGTTGCAGCATCAGTTCTTCAATGATGTTACCTGAATTGTTGATTTCATCCAATAATTCCCTTGGATTTTGGTTAAATTGGGTTGGGGGAATCAGCGTATGGTTGAGGTTTGTTTGGTTCATTTGTGGATGTATGGGATCAAACTGGGATCCAATCCAATGTTTGGTTGGATGAATTATTTGTGGCATTGGGGCAAGGTGGGTGCTGATTGGTGGCTGCAGGTACAGCTGCAGCATCAGGCATTGAATGGGAAGGTAGGATCATACCCATGTCAGAGTTGGCGTAGGGTGGGTGACAGATTGGTGGGCGTCAGGCAAACTTTCAGCATTGGCAGAAGTTTTTGATTATGGGCATTTGTGTTTCAAGTGGTCTAACTTGAAACAGGATGGACAAATCGTCCATCCGCCCTCAACGTGGGCCCAGAACGGATGGTCGGGGACAGATGGGATGGTGGCATGAGGGGGAATTGCTATAGAAATTTTTGTAAATTTTGGGCTGATTGTGGCATATGCCCGAGGCCCAGTGAGGCGTGTGGCCCCATTTGGGACCACAAATTGCAAGATGGGGTTGGCGCCATAGGCTGCCAAACCTTCCATCAGCTCCTTGTGGAGCACTTCAGGGGGAGGTGGGTGAGCAAACCAGCGAACTGGACCCCAAGGTGGTGTCCATTGGGATCCAGATCCGGGTTGTTGGGAGGGGAATATTATTAAAAATTAATGGCATTGTTGCTGCAGTGGCTGCATCAGCTTCACAGGGGAAGCTGAGATCAAAGTACCCCTTATAGGGGTGGAAGTCTATGAAACAGGCTGATGTCATCAATGCCTGAGCCATTTTGATAATGGCTTGGTCATCATAGGGGAAGAATTTCCCATATTTGACCCTAAGGCCAAAATGCATGTTGCTCCGGGGGGCACCAGGGGGCAGCGGGGCACCGCTTGGGTTTAGGTGAGATGGGCATCGAGATCCTTGGGAGGAATGAATCACCTCGAGGGTTTGGAATGACTGGGCAAGCCAGTTTGAGCGCGTTTTCCTGTTGGACAGAAAATGGAGGAGGGAGTTTCGCCGCTGCCCCATGCTGGGACAGTCAGTGGGGGATCTGACAACATCAGAGCAAGACTTTGGTGTGCGATTAAGTGTTTTCTTTTAAATTTGCCAAAATTAATTTGCTCAGAAAGTTACGCCGAGCAGAGAGAGATGATTTGGGCTGCAGCCATATACAGTCAAACTATATTTTATAACTATTTATTATTAATTTTTGATGTAACACTTTTAAAAAGCATTGTATTTTTATTTATTGTTTATTCGAGGATGGCTGACCAGGGGACTGACACATCCAATATGTGGGAAGGGAAGTAAAGAGGGGAGCACACTAAGTATTGGAACCAGAAAGGCAGGACAAGACATGGTACACTTGGGTGTGGCTAGTAGCCACGGGTTGTGGGTGACTATGACCTTGAGAAACTTGACAGCTCAAGGGCTAGTAGGGTGTACCGCCTATAAAGATTGTGAGATCTTTGGTGTCACATTAAAGGAACCAGATTAGGAGATAGTTACCCATCTGTTTCTTCCATTTGTGTTTTAGTGATCCGAATATCCAGGCTTGGAAGTGATCGGTCAAGTGGCTGTGGAACCTGATGAAAGCTTGGTTAATGTTGTGGAAGATCCTGTTGAAGGCATCAAGGTCAATTATGTGAATGGAACATATTGCAATACTCACAATTAAAGCCCTTAGCATCTGGGGGATAGGTGAGATTGTGTTAAGTGATAGGATATCGCGGGGTAGTCGGAATTCAGATGATGGTGATTGTTGGAATAAGTGCATCACATTGGCCCAGATAATCTTGGACGGCAGGCAATCTTCCAGGTGGTGAGCCAGCATGTTGTTGCTGCTGCAGATGGCGCATGACTTGGACATTGAAAGTGTGGCCAGCTGTTCTAATGTGCGATGCACGTAACGCCACACTGTTGATCTCACTTGTGGGGATAAGAGGGGTCAAGTGATGAGATCCCACACCTTCCCTTGGGTGCGCAAGTCATATGGGACATCTTGGTGATCTAGATAGTTGATCCGGGATAGAGGGAAGGGTGGCAGTGGGGCGGGTGAGTTGTTCACAATTTGTCCTCTGTGGAGTCACGTATACTATTTTGGAGGGTTAGTATCTTCAGATTGTTGTGCATAGGAGAAACTCTAATCCCCTTGTCTTAGGGTGTACAGGAAGCGTTTGAAGTAGCGGTTGGTGTTGTGCGGTCCTTTGGCTGTTGGATGTGTTGTTAGGTACTTCATCAGTGTTGTAGGGTTGGATGGGCACCTCAGATGTAGTTCATTGCAAAGTTAATTTGGGCTTCCTTATCCCAGTGGGTGGATGGCGGGTTGGGTGACGTTGTCATAGCTATCCAGGAGCCAAAGATTTGCGTTGCTCACTCCCTGAAGTTGAGCAGCCCCATCCTGCCTTTCTTCCGTGGGCCATACATGGTCTCCAGACTGACTGGTGCGCGGTATCCAGACCATAGCCAGTTCTGCAGGAGTTTGTAGACTGCGTTGGTAAATTTTGTGGAGAAAGGGACTGCATGAGCAGTAAACCATAGCTTTGACAAGATCAGGGAGTTAGCTAACACAACCCTTCCAGCTAAACTAGCTTTACTCCTCCGCATGATTGTCATTCTTTTTGTGATGTTGTCCAATATTTTGGTTTCAATGGTATCAAGTGCATATACTCCAGCCTCAAGCCATATTCTCAGATGACGGACTGGGTTTGTGGCGGGGTGGGGTGCAAAGGGTAAGCATAGTGGTTTTATTGGGGTAGGTCTTTGTCTTGTGGTAGGATGTGCAGTGGGTTGGTTTGGTCGGTTGTGGGAGGGGGGTTCAATTTGAGCTGAATTTATCCATTACAATTACCTCTGTTTTCTGTTTGTTCAGCATGGCGTTACTTACTGACTCATATTGGTAAATAATGCGCTCAATCGCCCTGACATCCCTATTGCTTGAGACTCCAACTACACAGTGGTCATCAAAGGCGAGCATTCTAATTGGTAGTTGTCCTTCCAACCTGATTCCAGAGTGCTTGGAGTTTGTAATGCGGAGGAGGGGGTCAAGGGTAAAATTGTATAGTAGGGGGCTAAGCGGGTCACCTTGTTTAAGGCCCCTTTGGGGGGTGATGGTGTCAGTTAGGAAACCTGGGCCTCTGATTGCAAACCTGGCCGAGCATGTTAGGAGGAGCGCCCAGTTTATAAAGTGGGGTGGGAGGTTGAAGGCCTTCAGACATTGTTCCAAGTAGTCCCAGTGCACTCAGTCATATGCTTTCTTTCGGTCCAGGAAGGCAAGGGCGCCTGTGGGGTTATCTTGGAAAATGTTGGCTATGGTGTGGATGTTATCCCAAAACCGAACAATTGGGGATAAAGCCAAACTGGTGGGGGGAGTGGGCTGTCTGTGCAATGCATTCCAGATGCTTAGCTAAGACAACTGCTAGTATTTTAGTATTTGTGTTGGTGAGAGCAATTGGACACCAATTGTTTAGGTCTACCTGGTCTCCTTTTTTGATGAGTGTGACCACATATGCGTCTTGGCCGCCAGGTAGAAGGGCTCTGTCCTCTAGGCACTTGTTCATAGTTGCTAGTAGTACTGGTGCGATGTGATCAAAATATTGTTTGTAAAATTCATATGGGAAGCCATCAGGCCCAGGGCACTTGTGGCGCGGAGTTGATTTTATTAACTCCCATAGTTCCTCTCTAGTGATGGGTTCAGCAGGGTCTGGTTTATCAGCTATATTGTCAATATCAGCAGATGATAGAAATTTCTTTATTTTGATAGGTGCCGCATAATCTGCCACGTACAGGTCTGTGTAAAACCGGTGTAATTCAGCCAATATTTCAGATGGTGTGGATGCCAGTGTGTCATCTGCGCAACAGACCTGTGTGCAGGTTGCTGAGATTAATATTGTTCTAAAGTGGTGGAAGAATTGGGCCATGTGGGTTCCACCGGATATAATGCATTTTGATTTATATCATACTTCAATATAGTGCTGGTGTTTTCTGAAGAGGGAGTTGATCTGTGCAGATGTTTGGAACCACAGGCGTCCCCATTGAGGGCTAGATCCCTTGCGGGGTGTGTTGTTTTCTAAGTGTTGGAGCTGTCCAATAGCCTTGTTAATTGTCACAGACGTTGCAGCCAGCTTTCTGGAGTTCAAGTGATAGGTTTTCATGGTTACTCTAGTATTGAAAATTTCCCTTACTTGGCAATAGGGTTCCCTGTAGGTGGTCGTTTTTTGTTTGCATTGTTATCACTCTCTCAATCCAGAGTTTAAGCTCTGGAAGGTAGATGGTGCTTGGATGAACCTTGTTCCAGGTTGGTGGCTTTTGGTATTTTTCCACGGATGATAATTTTATTTAACCATTCGGTGGTCAGAGAGGGGGATAATTGTTGTTAAAAATTGTTATATGGTGATGGAAGTCTATGGGGGCGAGCATCAGGTCAATCTGGGTCATTGAGACCAGTTGGTTGTTATTGTAGTGGGGCCTCGTCATGTTGGCCAGCGTGGTGGCCTGTTTGGGGATGGTGTCATATAGGCCCATCGTTGCCTTTAATATGCAAAGTTCCATGTGGGTGCGGGGTATGGCCTTTGTTTTGGGCTTACGGTCAGTTATGGGATTAAGTTAGAATTTGAAATCTCCCACAAAAAATGTTGTCTCAGTGAAGGAGATTGAGAGGATATTGGAAAAAAAAATTTTGGTGGTTGTTTGGATCATTTGGGGCATAAATGCATGCCACGGCGAAATTATCTCCATTCCACTCAACATCTGTTAGAAGCAGCCGTCCCTCCAGGAGGGAGGATGTGCTTCAGATATTAATTGAGGGATTGCGGTTGGCTCAAATTACCACCCCACAGTGGTACATCCAAAAGGATTTAGCTGGGAGAAGCATAGTTGACCATGACTCCTCCTTCCCCAGTGGACAGTGGGGTTCTTGGATGGCCAAGATGTCCACAGGGATATTGCGCAGGAAAGCCATTTTTTGGCCCAGGACGTAGGGCTTTGGCTCCCACAATATTGAGGGTCATTATGGTGATTGTATTAATCCGCACATCAGGAATGTTGGGGCGACCCACTGGGGTCACCGCGTTCCTTAGCAGCGCGGGTCATGCTACAAGTTTGGGGACAAACAGATAGGATGGTTCCAGCATGTTTCTCAGTGGACATAGCATCAGTTTTGTTTGGTTTCTTTGGGCTTGAATTACTCCGAGGAGTTTGGCTCTGGCATTGATTGTGTTGTGCTCTGCCAGTGTAAAATTTCCAGTACTTACCTGTGTGCTAGATGTGTAGAAGCTAGGTGTTGGGCAACTGGGTTTTTTGTGGGAGTGTTGTCACTTTATGATTGGCTGGGATGATCTTCTATTTCATACTCATGGACCACGTTGTTGCTGGATGCATGTGAATGGCTAGGAGGATCCACAGTGGTGCCAGGTGGTTCTGCTTCATTGTAATGGAGGCTTCTGATTGGTTGTGTTTGAAAAGTTTGCTTTGATTTTGTTGAATTTTATGTGGGGGGTCTAAAAGGTTACTTCGCCATGCTGCCATGGCATCCAACTTGATCTGGTCCAGGGAAATTGTGGTGTGGGCTTGGGTCTTGGTGGAACCCATGACCTGCTTGCGGACAGCCTGTGAACAACGGCAATCCTTGCATGAAACAGGTTAAACTAAAGTAATTTGGCTCTTTCACCCAGTGAAAGACGTAAGTGGCGTCCTTCATTTAACCAAAGGTTGGGCTCATTTCATCCATATTTTCCTCACAAAATTCTGGTGCTTCTACCCCGCATCTGACAGGGCATGCGTGGTCTTTGTGGCCATGATCTGAGCAGAAGCTGCAGATGGGCGGAGTGTGTTCTGGTGTGATGTGGAAGGAGTGAGATATGCTGCCATCAGGGAGATTGATGGTCGCCATGCATGGAATGAGGGTGGTATCTCATACCACGTCCTGGTTGGGTTCAATAATGGCTATTTCCTTCCCTGTGCATAGGTGGGGAAAGAGGGGGAATTTTTAAATTTAAATTGTCTAATTTCGCCATAACTTTCTAGGCCCACGTGGAGCTCATCCTTGAGGATATCTCAGTGCACGGTGCTCAGGAGTCAGTCAAATATGATGAACATGTCATTTACCTCTCTCCATCATGTGCACACCATTCAGATAATGCGATCTTAGTTGTTATTTTTTATGGAAAATTTGGTTTTGCTGCGTCCACTACATCCTCCACGATCATGAACCCAACATCCACCCATCCTCTATGTAAATTTTTAAAATTTTCTGAGATGGTTTTTGGGAAAATTGCGGAGAAGGCCTCCCCCATTTTCTCCCATGATTTGAGGGAGGTATCGCTGACCATAATTCCAAGGCCATGCTCAAGGGAGGACAAGGGTTGGGAATGTTCGATTTTTGTGAAAGCGCCCATTTTTTGTAAAAATTGTAAAACTCCAGGTGCGGTGCTATGCTCGCCCTTTTTTGGGGAGGTTGTCCCAACGTGCTGCTGGGGCATTTTTCTCTGATGGGTTGGATGGTTTAGGGCCTTTTGCGCTGGCCCCTTTTGCCCAGCTGATGTTGGTACGTACAAATCTGCTCATTTTCCTGGTTGATTGTCAAATTTGGATAATTTGTGGAGAATCATGTTACTAATAGTGATAGTAATGGGAAAGAAAAGCTTCTAAAAAGCATTGTAAATATAAGTTTTTTATATTTGGCCTTTTCCCTACATTTGCATTAAATTCTTGGTATTTGGTTTAATGATTTCTGTAAATCCAGAGGGAACAACTCCTCCAACTTAACAGGGAGGGAAATTTCAAAAAGAACAAAGAGGAGCATAAGAAGGCTTCTGCCTACCTCATTAATAGGGAGATTTAGCCCATGTGGTGGATGAGCGGTGGGTCACTGACTATCCCCTGATAGTTTCTCCCATTTTTGTCCTTCCTACTACCAAGGAGTTGGTGAGAAGGATCAAGGGGCTGCGCAGGAAGGTGGTGGAGGATAGAGGCCACCACAAGCAGGTAGTCTGTTGCACCTATCAATGACATATCCACCATTGATGGGGTGCATGTCTCCCTTAAGGGACGAGGCTGGAACAAACACAAAAAAATAATGTTGAAAACTTTGCCTGGTAGCCAATTTCCTGCTTTCAACTTAAGAGATGATATGGAAAGCCCACCCATATCAGGTTTGGGAATCTCGATTTTTTTATTTTTTTAGATTACCCTACAGTCCCTGGCAATGGGAACGCCCAACAGAATGGCCCAAACACTTGCCTTCCTGCAATTAGGTAATAAAAAGGCTTGTAAATTTTTGAAAGAAATTTAGATGCAAGGCGGGGTGATTCGCTTGCACCCTAAGGTTAAATTTTTATTAAATTTTTTGCTGTATTTGAGCCTCATATTATTCTCTGCCCTGGGGATTGGTGTCCTCAATGAACAACTCCTTTATTACAAATCTAGTTTATAATGCAGCTGTCCCTTACAGGTTCTGCTGTCACTCCATTTTCATGTTCACTTTCTTTTTTAGTAAACTAAAATTTATAGATTTAAATTTACTTTTACATTAAGAAGTTTGCGGTGTCATTTATCAGCATTGTTGTCCAATTTTAAGATTAACCAGCTAGTATTGGCATTTTCCAACCTCACTTTCTCCCAAACTTTGTGAATGACTGCATCAGAAAAATCCTGGCTGTTGCTGTGAGTAGTAACTCATCCTGAGTGGCATTGCAGTCTTTTTCTATCAGCAAACTCCATGACAATTTTCCTGTCTTTAGAACAAACTATACAAGCGCCCAAATTTTATAATAGCAGTTTGGTTATCTAGTCTTATATGTTTTGTCAGAAGTAAAAAAATAAGCCATGAGGTTTTGCGCAGGGTCAAGCCCACTGAGCAACAGATGGATGATATGGAGGTTGTCAGATGTTAAGATTTTTGGCTATATTCCCACCCTGCTAGATTACCAGGAATCTCTAGAAGATAATTCCCTAATGCAAGGTGAATTGGAAATTGGTGGACCCTAATTTTGAAGGAACTATGTTCATGGGATTTTGGTATATTTGCCTGGTTGTATCTGTCAGGTATCAATCTGAAAGAATGCTTAAGATCTCGTTGGGTGAAGTGGCCAACGAAACAGGGGAATCTGAGAGTGATTAATTATCAGGTATACTGATTGGGATCAGTCAGGTTTCATCACTGACTGATTGGGAATGTAAGTAGTAAGTTGCGAGGTGAGTAATGCTGCCTGCAACTATAAAATCGATAAGTCTGGTTTGTGACCTGTTTAATGGTTAACAAGTCCCATTACCTAAATAGGTTGCTAGCCAAATATGGTTGGTTCACTTGGATCGAGAGGAAACCAAAAAAGACACGCTTTTGACTCTTTCCATTTAGGTCTCAAGGATGTCCAACAACAGAAAACTAGACAGGATGGGGAAGACCATTGCTGCTGAGACAAGGATGGTTGATTCAATGGAAATGGCTGCCATTTCATTGAAGAGGTGTCAACTGAGGGTTAAATGACCGAATCCCCACTATAAATACCCTAAAATTCACTCATAATAAAAAGACAGGTTATAGTAAAACCAGAGTTTAGAACAGAGTTATATAGTTCTAAAGTTTTAACCTGGTATATAGTTTAAGTAGTAAACTACTACCAGCTTTCAACAGTTCTATTCTTCTTAAGAATATTTTTGCTGTGTGTGATAATTGGGAAACTCTTTTTAGGAAAAGAGAAAAGATATGAGAAGGGATCTAGAGAAGAAGGAGAAACAATTGGGGATTGCTGCCAACTGTGTGTTGGAATGAAGAAACTGTCACCAAGGAATCTCAGTTAAGATCGGGTTGGACAGTATGAGGGAACAAATCCCTATATCAAGACATCTCAAGTATTTCTGTGGAAATACTGGCCAAGCGTCGGGACAAGATCTAAGAATTCCACTTAACTACAGATAATAGTTGTCATACTATTAACAACCAATAATATTTATTAAAATACAATGCAGATGGATTGCACAAGAACTGAACCTGTGCAGTAATAAGTTTATTGTTGTTATTTGCTAATAATAACCAGAAACATTGAATTTTTACATCAGCCCACAAGACAAGCGTAAAGATTGTAATAAAATACAAAGCAATCACTTCAGACACATCACTTTATTTATTTAATACAAAACAGCATATCCCTCCTGCTCCTCTCACTTCTTCCTATTCACAATCCTCGTCCTTCAATTGCCTATTCTTCTTATATATCAGTGACTTTGGATGATACCACTCCCTTAGCTTAGTTAATTGGTTTCCACCATATTCTCATTGGTTCTGGCAGGGTATGGTATTATAAAATTCTCTATCGCCTTAGTTTATGATGAGCTTCTCAATATTTTTCTCTTGTTGATGTTGCCTTATCGCCTTATTTGGAGGCAATCCAATAAACACCCTTTCTGACCAAATGCTACTTCATCTCAATGCGCTCAAATAATTGTATTCAAAATCATGCTCAGCGTATTATTGCCAATCTGCCATGGCTATTTTGAGCTTATTAACCAGTCATATCAGAATCTTGACATTACCCCTTTGACTGGACAATAAGTCTCCTATTGTATATACTCCCAGAGGAACTTTACATGGACTCAGTTAATAATTCAACCACTTGTTGGGTCCTTGATATTGTAGCCATCAATGGCATCTTCTCAATTATCTTGAACGGACTAATTCAAATGTTGGCAGACTTTTGCTTCTGCCCAAACCCATGCTGGCTAGGGACAAAACCTAATCTCGTCTTTGAACTGAGATAGCCACTACAAGATACCTGATTGGCAGCCTGATTCTTTATCTTCTTGGCTAAGCTGAACAATTACACTTTGGTTTGCGATTTAATCAATGTGTCCACTAGATTAGTCAAATAGCATTGGGGATCTATTCCTCTTGTATCCTCAACTCAAGATAAAGCAGCGCTGGAAGAGCATAGTGCCATCAATATAGTAATTGAAAGGGAATCTTTCTCGTGGCAAAATGGTAGCTAATGTTATATGCAAAAACAGCAGTAGAAAGGAGGGAACTTTATTTGGAAGGTCATCTGTTACCATTTTTGGAGGATGTTCACCAAGGTCCAATTGAACTCAGGGTGATATGGGGTTGTTATAACTCCGTGGATGCCCATTAGCTCTTTTAACTTGTAAAGGATGTGTGAGGAAAAGTTGGTTCTGTTATTGGTAAGAATGAACTGAGGGAAGCAATGTTGCTGGTTGATAAATTCCATTATGTCTTGACGACTGTGACCACCCACAAATCCTGTATCACACATGCTTCAACCTAACTGGTCAAGAAGTTGATCGCCACCATAATGTACTTAGACCAACTAGCTCCTATTAAAATTGAGTCAAAAACATTAAGAGAAACCGTATTCCAAGCAAAATGGGGTTTCACTAACCATTATGAGGTCTTCTTGCGGAACAGCTATTCCACTTGGCACTGGTGGCAGCAGGAAATGGTTTTGAGCATGTTAAAGTTCATGCTCTCCCAATAGTACCAAGGTCGCACCGATTCCAGAGTCTTTCATACTCCACTATGTCTAACTGCTCGGTGTGCACTCATAATAATATTAGGTCAGGCAGAGGCCTTGAGATATTAACATTAGTGTCCCCAATCTGCTTGTACAATTCACCATTCTTCTGGAACATATTGGTGTAAGTTCAGAAGAACTTCCTTTTGTGTAGATTGGGAAATTAAACATTCCAAAACAAAAGGGTCCAAAGAGGATGGCTGTACCCCTCATCACCTAAGGCAATCTCGCCCATGTGGTATACAAGCGCTAGGTAATGGATATCCCTCTAAAGATTCCTCCCTCAGTAGCCACGCTCACCTCTGCTGAACCTGTCCACCAAATTGAGGAAATCTGCGCTAAGAATACCAAATCAAAGTTGAAAGGTCTAGAACCAACGGGAATAGATTCCAGTAATTAGAAAACCAATATTTGGAAAGAGACAATAAGTTAATTATTGGCTGAAATTACGGGTAACAAGGAGCCATCAAATGATATGATTACTGCTGCCAAATATTCTTCATAGTCATCAGGGATTATTGCTAATAATTTGAAACCCCCAGTTCCAAAATTGAAAGTTTATGCCTGACACAACTCATTTGACTGAACAAATGCCCCAGTGACCGGGAATGGGCAGGTTGGCCATCCTGAACCCATTTCCAACCAATTGGGACCGCCCCTATGTGGGATGGCCCTGGGGAATTCCCATTGCCCATTGGGCTAGATGCCATCACACCAACCCGCGTAAATGCAGTCAAGCATCAGTTAAGGCGTTTGAAGACAAATTGATAGCAACTTGGCCTGCCACAAATTCTTTGATGTCAGTTATTATTAAAATTATCTGCCCCCTCCCCAAAAAATTCGCTAAGTTAGGTCAAATTAGAAAGACCCAATCCTTGCTTTGACCCACTACCAATCAAACACTATTAAATCAGTTGCATTGCACTGAGAATATTGTTGCTCAATTTTCTTTATTATTTTTCCAATAAAAAGACCATAACTATTTTAGATTTATTCTTAAAAATAAACTGCCTTTTCCGCCTATATTCCAACTACCCTTGGGGTTTATGGCCGTGTGCACCTGGTATTTGGCTAGGTGTCTACTCACAATTATGGCTCATGGGCACTCAATGGTGTAATTTCTTCCTGGTTCCATAACCGTCATACCAGAAGCAGTGCCACTGGCATCTGAGTTTGCCGTTTGGGTGCTTCAGAACTAAAGCTGGCAGGCCATTTGAAAAATATCTTGCTTTTTGTCTGACAATTGGCCCTTATTCCAGCAAATACCTTGATGACTTAAGGCGTTTCGTCATTGTACTTTCCACTAAGCATTTTGTTGTTCATTACATCACTGAGATCCAATGTAATGGCAATGATTGGCAATCTTAATAAGCGATTGGAATTCTGTTTTTTGCTCCATGTTATGGAGAATCTCAAAGCCAAAAGCCTTCAGTTTAAGAGCCATCAGGGAAGACGCCTTTCAGGCTCCTTGAGGTTCTACAACCAGCGTAACAAAGCATGATCCTTTATGAAATTAAACTTCACTCCATGAATATACACCCCAAATTGCTTTTACGCATATTACCACTAAGCACTCCTGCTTGGTCACAGTATAGTTACATTCATGACAATTCAGGCTTTGATTGCAGTACGCCACTGGGTGCTCCTCCCCTTTGTCATCTTGTTGGGATAGAACTGCCCCTACAGCGGACAGATGCATCTGCCTGTATGATAAACTCTTTATTGAAATTAGGGTAGCGCAGTACTGTTTCACTAATTAACACTGCTCCAAGTGTATTAAATGAGTATTATCAGTGTTAATTCCATTTAAACGTGGCATCCTTCTTTAATAACTCAAACAGCTGACCCTCAATACAAATGAAGTTGTGTATAAAGTGGTGGTAGTAGCTGACCATCCCCAAAATACTTATATATTGTGCTTACTGTTTGGCTAGTCATCTTCCAGATAGCCTCCTCCTTGGATGGTTAGTCCTTAGCACAGTTGCATCTACCACAAACCTAAGGTACTCAAGTTGGTCCTTAAAGAAGTAGCATTTATGTAGCTTGATTTTAATGTTGGTCTCCGAATGTCAGCAGACAACCTCCTCCAGGTGGGAAATATGCTCAGAGAATGTACATGAAAAGACATTAACTTTGTCAAGATACACAAGGATGCATGACAGCTTCATATAGCCAAAAATGGTGTCCATGGCCACCTGAAACGTAGCTGGGGCGTTACATAGTCCTTGAGGCATATGGGTTTGTTTGGAAAATCCCCTTGGACGTAATAATAATGCTTCTCCTGTTCCGCTGCAGGCTACTCAATTTTCTAGTAGCCTGATATCAAGTCCATCAACAAGAAGTAGCATGCTCCTCCCAGCAATCCAAGGCATCTTTAATCTATGGCAAAGGTATAATTCTTTTTTGATGATGCTGTTGAGCTTCTGTAGTCCATTACTACCTGGTTGGACCATCCTTCTTTTTTACAATAAGAACAGGTGAAGCCCATGGACTCTTGGATAGTTCATGCATCCCTTTCTCTTGTTCTTTTTGGTCTCTTCTGTTACTACTTCCTTGGCTGCCCTAGACTGGCGAATCAGCTGAGACCTGATGGGAGGATGATATACAGTGTCCACTCAATGGACCACTCCCTGAGCACACCCTAAATCGTGGTTGTTGATGGCAAAGATTTTTTATATTTTTGGAATAAAGTTATTGCTTGATCTTTTTGTTCTTCCAATAACCCCTTTAGGTTTTAGCGCAGTACCACCATCATTATGTCAAACTGCTGTCAACGGGCAGACCAAATTTGTTCAGCAAATCAAACTCATGAACCCAAAGGACCTCCTCAACAGGGGTCATATTCAGTTATGCCACTATCTGATGCCGGCATATTTACAATGTTCATTTTGTAGATTTGCTAATAGAACCTTAATCTCACCATGACCCAGGAGAATAATGCCTGGAGCCGTGTGAAGGCTCCATCCACAATAGTTGATAAGAGCCTATGATCTCCTCAAAACCCAGTTGGCACTTCCACCTCTAATTTAGTGTTTAATAATACTTGGTGTCAGGAAGGTATGGATATGACCGTCAGCTTTTAATGGCAGCCCTTGGTATTCATATATTTGCTAAAGATGTGTCATGGAAATGGCAGAAGAGGTTTAGACTGGTCTGCCAGTTGGGATGTGTGTAAGCACCCATAAAGCAAGCCAGAATGCCAGAGGCATTGCCAACTGAACAACTTGGTATGGAGCCGGACATTGTGAAATGACAAATTGTTGGTGTAGAACAACCGTGAGTATGATCCCGATGATGAACCACAATGTGCCTACTCCTGACCCAGGGGGCCTTGCTGCAGGGGGTGGGACCACAGAGACAGTTTCAATAAGTTCATCAGCAGATGGAGTCATTTCAACTGGGGAGGCAAGAAGGCGGATTCTCTCTTGCAATTAGTGGACATAAGGCCACAAGATTCCCGTGTATTGTTGCCAGAAGTTCACGATAATGGGGTTGAAAAGCCAAAAATATCAAACTCACTGAATGCAATCGACAATGGAGGGGGCCATAGTTGCCATAAGTACTGGTATAGCCCATCTGGTGTATGGACTGACAGGCCACCAGGAGAACGCCATCAGGGATGTGGTCAGAAGGGGTTTTACAATAGAAAAATTGTTTGGTTTTATTGGAAAATTTTTTATTGAAGGAACAGGAAGAAAATTGACCAACAAATTTCTCAGTGCTATGCAACTGATTAAATAGTGGTCGATTGGGGTAGTGACAAGCCAGGATTGGGACCCTCAATTTCGACCTAACTGGCAAATTATTTGGGAATGGGTGAATTTGTTCCTTGAGAACCAACATTAAAAAATTTGGTGGCAGGCTGAGTCACTGTCAGTTCAACCTTGAACATCTGAACTGAGGCTCAGATACGTTTTTGACGGTTGGCGTGATGGTGTTTGGCCCAACAAGTGATGGGAACCCCCCAAGGCCACCCCACGTAGGGGCAGGTCCATTTGGTTGGGAATGGGTTTAGGACGCCCAACCTACCCATTCTCAGTCTCTGGACTGTTTGTTCAGTCAGTGGCATCACATTGGCTGCAACTCTTGAATTGTCAACAGGGGACTTCGAACCCTTGTTGATGGCATCTGATGCTATAGCCTGGCCATCAAGGATGATCCCTGATGACTTTGGTAGGGAGAAGATTCGTTTTATTAACATTTTAATCGAATTGGAACTGTTGGCCATTCCACAGATACCTCAGTCTTCATGTTTTTCCAGCCATTTAAGATCTGAGAATTGGCCATATTGCCACTTGAGTTAGAACTGACTGATTTCAATTTGACAATCTCAGGCAGAATTTGCTAATTCCCCATAACAGTTCTGCAGAGGTGAGTGTGGGTGCTGAGGGTGGGATCCGAAGCGGAAGAGCTGTTACCCACCGCTCATATACTATATGGGCGAGATCACCCTGAGTAATGAGAGGTACTGCCATCCTCTTCAGTGTCTTCTTACTCGGGAATGGGAAAATGGCCCAATTAATGGCCAGAGGACGTTCCCATGGACTAACAGGATGGGCCGAAGTCTTGCTCTTCAGTCAATGTAGTGAACCAGAATCACCCCATCACTGTATGTAAGGTTGATATATCCCATGTGCACCAGATCCTTTGGCACTCTGCTGGAAGTAAAGTAAATTGGGATTTGCTGTCCCAAAAGTTTTAACGTCTCCTCTTTCATGTCAACAACAGCATCAAAGTGTCACAGAAAAGCGGTTCAAATTAACAAGTCATAATTATCATTTGGAAACACTATCCCTGTGGCTACCACAACAATTGACATAAACCGCAAAGGTAGCATGATGTACGCTCCCCCAGAGACCGTGCTATCTGCTCCAGCGGTCCCATATACCATCCAGTGTTCTACATCATGCTTTAATATCAACTTCGCCACCAGATAAGTAGAAACTATGTTGACTGGGGATGCCTGTATCTATGATAGCGTGACGCGTTTGTTTGCTACAAAAAGTCAAATTAGATACATTCAGAATAAGAAGAATATTGATGTCTAATATGTGGACATTCAATCGGTTTTGTTTCCCAAAAAAGTTTGTAATCCCTTCACCAACTTTGGGGTCTTCTTTGGCATTATTATCCACCAATAGGGTGACGTTTACACCTTTCAGGTAACTGCATCTGCAGATGGGTCCATCTTGTCCAAAGAAGCTTAGTCAAACATTTGGCAGGCGTACGGCTTTGGTTGCTCCTGAGGTTCTTTTTCTGCTGCGGCCTTGAATTGTGCCCAGGTCATTACATTCACTCCTTCAACTGGCTGCTGATATAAAAACACATTGTCATACTGTAAGACTTCTGCTGAAAATACTACAATTGGTTCAGGTGGGACGTCTGGGGTTAGGTTAGTGGGGGCAGAGAGTCCCATCTCTACTCTGATCCATCTTTTCCCTGATAGTATTGGTCCTGCTGTACATAGTGGACCCAAACGTTGGGGCAACCTTGGGCAAGGTAACCAGGGTAACCGCATTTAAACCAATTCACCATGTAGGGTCCGCACCCTCAGTTTTCATAAGATGGGCCAGGCAGATAATTTGACAGCTGACAATTGGCGTAATTAGGTTCATGTCGGTAGTTGGGCCATTAGTGGTTGGCATAATTAGGCCTAGATTTGTAGTTGGACTGTTGACAATTATCATAGGCAGGTTTGGGGCGAAAGTTGAACTGCTGGGGGTAGCTCAGACGAGGATGAGGAGCATAGTCTAAATAAGGCTGAGGGTTACTAGGCGGAAGCTGAACAGTATAAGAGAGATTCCCCAAATGATAAATTCCAGTGATAATGGTGGTAGGTTTCCACTCTTTATTGAGTAAAGGAAAGGTAGCGGACAGGTGGCGCAGAAATTGAACAATTTTTGAGCAAAGGTACATTGCTGTCCAAGATTGGAGCCATGAGATTGCAATTATCCTGGTATGGTTTCACCGCAGAGGACATTGTAATGCACACGTTGACTTCAGCTAGAATACCTGCTCCTATTAACACGTGGGCTTCCACCGAAAAACTGATCAGCAAAAGCAGTGAGGGTCTCATTACGTTGGAACCCAAAGGTCAAGAACTCAGCTTTAACTTCAACATCTTTGCGGTACCGCCAAAAAACCACAGCACAGTATCCTTCACATCTTGGTAAATAACAGAACAACTTGAAAGGTAACAGGTGACTTGGATGATACTTCCAACGTCCAAGGCGGATATCAACAGCTTTGCTTTATGCCAATACAATGCTTCTACTGCCACAAATTAAAAATGTTTTAAGAAACCATGAATATTCCCATTACAATCAAATGGAATTAGATTGTCAATACAGAAATCCTCCTCTTGCTCATAACTGCAAGCCTTAGAAGTATGATGCATATTTGATCGAGGCTCATAATTGAGATCTTGATAAAGGGCTGTCTTGGAAGGGGAAGCAACTCTTAGGATAGCGTAGGGCTCTTCATTGAGCAGGATTTCCATCACCTGGGGGTTTTGTTGGGTCAACACATAATCAGCCTTGTAGCAGCCATCATGTTTTGAGTGGTCTAACTGCATGTGAGTTAGGAGAAGAGCTCATTAATGGGGAATCCAGTCTATTATTCACTGTGAAAAGATCCTACCTGAGCGACCCATTGTTCTTCCACTTCCCAATTGGGGATTAGGTGGTTAAGAGGTAGGTGTTAACTTCAGCTCCGTGAAGTGTAGACATTCAGTAGCCTCATCCAGGTGGTTGGTTAGCTGCCTGTTCAGCTGTCCAAGTATTTGCAGCTGACTATCCTCACTTTCAAGTTGATCATTACTATGTTACACACCTAAAGGAGATCCTCTTGTTTTTTAAGCACAGCGTCCACACCAAGTTTGAGTACCACACTTTTGGCCAGCACAGCTATTTAGGACGATACTCCTTCACTGAAAACCATGGCTGAAGATTGAAGATTTTGGTTTTTTTGGTAGTTGTTCGATGGTCACCCTGTAGTGAGCAAAACTGATATAATTCGGTGAAATTATTTAGATATGCCATAAGGTTTTTGCACATGGTCAAGCCCACTGAGCAATGAACGGACAATAAGGAGATTTTCAGCACACAAGACAAACGTAAACATTGTAATCAAAAACGAAGCAATTTCTTCATCCACACCACTTTATATACTTAATATAAAACAGCAGATTTCTTCTGCTTCTCTCAGTTCTTCCTATTCACAATCCTTCTCCTTCAGTTGCCCCATCTTGCTTATATATCAGCGACTTTGGATAAGACCACTCCTTTAGTTTATCTATTTGGTTTCTGCCATATTCTTATTGTTTCTGGAAGGGTTTGGTGTTCTCAAATTCACTATCGCCTTAGTTTGAGGCAATCTTCTCAATATTTGTCAAATTTTGATGTCGCCTTATCACCTTATATAGAGGTGATCCAGTAAACACCCTTTCTGATCTAATATTGCCTCATCTCAAGGCGCTCATATAATTTACTTATAACCATGGTCGACATATTATAGCCAATCTGTCATGATTATTTGGCTTATCATCCAGCCATATCAGAATCTCATCACCTAGTATCTGGTACCAATAGAAACATAAAATTTTTTTGGGTTCATAAAAAAGGGATTAAGATTATAAAGTAATCAATTTTAATTTTAGTTGATTGTGAAGCAAACACAGTTAAATAAAGCCTCAACCACAGGAGCTAGGTAGGGTAAGCTGGGGCCTTCAAGTGGTGTGACCAAAGAAAGCTCATGGAAACATGGGTGAGTAGTTAACACCAGAACCCAGAGAGGCACCTCAGAAGGGTCCTGTAGTGACCTGGAAGAGGTGTGGGATGGAAGCTAATGACTGTGACCCAACCTCTTCTTTAGAGTGTTTTCACTCTCCTTCAGGGGAGAATATGGGCAGGAAGGGGGAGGCTATAGTCAGGAATATCATCTGTCACACTTTTTTCCTGCAAGGCGGGGCACTGTAAAAGCAGTTCTCAACGACAAGTGTGTGGCAATACTGTTTGGTTTGGATTTGGCCCACCTGTTTACAATAATTATCACAGTTTTCTAGGTAGGCCTGAGACCTGGATAGTGGCCAGTAGCTTACTTGGGCTTACACTGGTGCAGCAAAAGGTGAAAGCACTAATGTATTAAATTGATGGACTGACCTGAAAGTCTGCAATGGTTCCCACACAAAAAGGGCCCAGAGAGAAAACTTTATCACAAAAACAAACTGGAGAGACCAACTCCATTAACAGATCAACAGCAGAGGTGGTCCCTGCTGCACAGAAGGCTCCAGTCTTCTTTGAGGCGGTGGCCACTAGTGGATTTTAAGTTGGAACCAAGCTTTTCGAAGTGGGGAGCTCTGGACCCTCAAAGGATTCTATGGAAAGCATGGTGAAGAGTCTTAAGAGGGTTCACGCTGTGGAAGAAAAGAAAGGGTAGTCCAAAGAGATGCTCATGGTCCATGTGATTGAGGTGTGCAGGTTCGCCCCTTCCACATTTCACGTTTGACCCCTGGTTGAAACTTATGACTTTTCAGTCTAAGCTTCAAAAAGCAATAGAAGATTGGCTGTCAGTTTGAGCAAAAATAACGAGGAGGCCGTATCTCTTGACATTGACACCAAGATTGGAAGAGTCATTCTTAGGGACATACCACCTGCTGTCACTAGAGGGCCATGATGTCTCAGCTGAAAGGCTTTGGCAGAGTGATCCCCTTTAATGAGAACAAGATGGTAAAGAACTTGAAGCAGAAGTATGGTAGCTTAAAATAGTTCACCATAGGATCTGG
>JAKSZP010009927.1:0-36746 GCA_022478985.1 Massospora cicadina | reverse complement strand
AACAAATGAATCATATTCCCCACTTCCAGATTGTTCCATACTAAATCAGTTCCTGAACCTATCCAAATAAAATTGCCTTCAGGATCCTCCTCCCCAATTCCTGAGTCACGTGGGACAGCGTTTCCACCAATTCAGTCAGGTGGGAGGCGAAATCCATTGAGGATGCTCATTTGGAAGCCAATCTGGAAGATCAGGAAAGATCCTGAACAGATGGGGCTGCAACAATCCTAGTGGCACCGTGTCCCCACTCACCCCTATAAATATCAAATCCTTTTAACTTATTAAAATATTCGATATTCTAACCTACCTTTGTAATCTTCTTGACCTTTTCTGCGAATTCGCAGCTTTGAGTCACCTTTGGACCTTGGTGACAGTCTAGAGAACTGTAGCTCCAACAGCAACTACATGGATTGGGCCAATTATGTCAACGTCAAATCAATCTGAACATGTTATCAAAAACTTGGGCCAAATACACTCTCAGATTCAGTCCAATTGTCACTGCACCAAAGCTCAGCAATTAGTCCTGATTACTTGGGACCAATATTATTATCCAGCACAAGAAATCAACTGGGATCAACCCAAAGATAACATCTAAAAGTCCCATGGAAAAATAGATGAGCATAACTAATCAATTTCCCATCCTAGGGTGAAATTCATATGTCAATCCTCATAATTGGCACAATAACACTTGCACATGGACCACCCAAATAAGAATACCTAGTGCAATTGAGAGAGAGGCCTGCTGACATCATGATTAGGGTTGCATGATTTACTGCAACTGATGCCATAATTAAACAGAAGATTTATTTTGTCAGCTTTATGACGAAACTCTATCAAGAGATCCTATGACAATTTTGCACGTTCTTATGGCGATTTTTGTCCCTGAAATTCTCCCAATTTTGAGATTATTTTGCTAGTAGTAAATCTAGAAATAGGTCATAATCGTATCAGTTAAGGGCCAAACTGAGGTAGAAAATAATCTGTTAAATTTGCGTGTTTAAATGTGGCCAGGAGATTCCCCAGAGGTATAAATACCGGCGCCTGGCCTAATGAATAAGCATCATATAATATATTTTTAAATAAAGATATATTTTATTTTATCACTTACCTGATTTTTATCAGAATCCTTTCTTTGAGAGTGCTGACAAGCTGGAAGTGCCAAACCCACAGCTTGTAACTATCCCTGCCTCAGAAGTTAATCACAATTACAAAGGAAAATTAAGCACAAAATTAACCAGAAGAGTCAGGGCTATTTTAATAAGCCTAGTGAGTTTCCAAATGGTCAGAATACCGTAAGCCACTGGCAAAATTGAGGTTCAATTGGCCAAACTTTTTTTCAATTAAGCGTGCAGGATTATAATTATTAAGCGAGCTATCCTTGGAACTCAACACATAGAAGAGGCTACCACCTGACAAAAGG
Source organism: Massospora cicadina (assembly GCA_022478985.1). Classification (NCBI taxonomy): domain Eukaryota; kingdom Fungi; phylum Entomophthoromycota; class Entomophthoromycetes; order Entomophthorales; family Entomophthoraceae; genus Massospora; species Massospora cicadina. Next base: position 35,326 of record JAKSZP010009927.1, on the reverse strand, counting down.
TGAATTGTATCCACTTATAGTAGAATACATCGCTCAGGAGATTATGGCTCTTCATCTAAAGTAATGTCACACATGGGAACAGGTCCATGCCGCCTTAGTTCAGGAATTCAGCAGCAACCAAACCCTGGCCAATCAAAAGCAAGCATTTATGGGTATTCATTAGAATAAAAATAGAGTCCTGTAGAGTTTAAAGCATATTTATACACTCAGGCACAGCCCTTAGTAACCACAAGCTGCATTAACTTAAACGACGCTTTTACCACAGTCGTCTCTGTGTTGGGGTCTTACCCTGAGGTTTAGATGATAAAATCAGCCAGAAAGATAGCTTTACAACCATTTGGTAAATTATAGAAGCGCTTAATGTGTATAACTGCGTCAACCCTACATCCTAAGGTCACCATCTCCATCTCCTATAACTGTCCTCAGGTCCATGTTGTTAAAAACCAGAAGAATCCTTGACCTTGATGCACTTACTACAATGGTATTCATCACACTTTCAAAATCTGGTTGTAAGAGGTTTGCTGAGGAGGCTGGAAAAGAGCTGTCATCATGAGGTGCGAGTCTCTTCATGCTGAGATCCCTACCTCTTTTCAGTAATCATATGTGACCTCTAACAAACTTAACTATCATACCTGAAGAAGTTTCCGTACCCATTGATAAAATAAAAAGCTTATTATTGTTTACTCTTCTTCTGATGAATTGCTTATGTTTCTCATGCTACCTCCGGAGTTCAGGAATTTGGTTACAAATGTCACAGTTTAGGCTCATAAAATTCTGGTACGCCATTTTTGACAGAGGCTCTCCTATGAATGTCATTTCATTCAGACTGATAAAAACGCATCAAGATTGCTCCAGACTTGCCACATTACATGGAATAAGGCACAGCTTAATTGCAGTGTAAAGGTCTATGGGGGCCTATTCTTCCCTACCTATCCACTTTGGAAGCTTTCCATGAATACCCTCACTGTTGCATCAAATAACCTGAGCTATGAACTTCTCCTCAGGACTCATTTTCTCTGGGACTACTCCGCAGTAGTCCACTATGATAAAGTTTTTTTCCCTTTTGGGACATTGTGTCCCCCTGGTTTTAAAAACATTGGCACCACCAAAATGGAGGTCAAGGCTTGGGATTTCCTGTTAAAGGGTGAGAGCCAAATTGATTGACTTGATTATCATGTAAGGGGCTCCCACTTACAGTTGCCTCACCTGCAGTTGATGGCCACAAAGTCATTCCAATCTATTTGTTTAAGGCGACTACTATACCATTGAAGTTCCCAAATTATTGTTGACACCCTGGTCCACATCAACATCCCATCTGGATACCTGCTGAAAATCTGGGGTCTAGATAACCTTTCTGTCTAAGAGGTCCTAACCTGTCCAGGAATTTTAGATACCGCCTATGCCAGATCCATATTGGTGTTGTTGGCTAACCTTACAGACAAACCTAGGTAGTAGGCCTTAATACTCTTACTGCTTATGTTCGCCTCCTACCAGTAGAGGCTGTCAATGATGTCTGCAGCTTTGGAAGTCTAAAGTGTTCTGTGTTAGAAATGCCCAAATCAGTAGCTCTAGTTGACACCTGTATTGGGCAAGAGCTCATTAGTGAGAAACAGAGTCAGTTTTGAAATTATTGGAAAAGTATTTTGACCTCTTCTCATTCTCTACCTATGATTTCATAAAAATGAGCGGGGTTCTACATCATGTGGAGGCTGGGATGCTCCCCATTTGGTCCCAACCCTACCAAAAAAAGTAAGATTGAAGAAGCTTAGGTGGCTGTTGAGCTCAAGCAATTACTTGAAGCTGGGCTATTTGTGCCTTTGTGAAGTCTTTGGGCCCCCCTCTTGTCAGTTTGAAAGAAAGATGGCAGCCATAGTGTGTTGATGGACTATCGCTGGCTCAAAACTATCATCAAGGAAGTTATATTTTGCTCTGAATTGACAACTCTATTCGCTTTCTTGATGGGTCACAATAAATTCTGCGATGTATCTTGCTAGTGGATATTTGCAAGTGGAGCTCGCCCCAAATATTGGTTCAAGTGTGTACTCATAACCAACAAGGGGCTATCTGAACCCATGAGGATGCCCCAGGGCCTTTAAACGCTGTCCACCTTTCAACGCGCCGTGGAAGGGATCTTATGTGACATGAAGCTATTCTGTGTCCTCATATACCTTGACGACATCACCATCTTTTCATGAACCTACAATGATCACGTGAAGCACCTTCAGGAAGTCTTCAATAATCTTAGGAAGGCTTAATAAAACTAGAACTTCAAAGTGCTCCTTCTTCCAACAATAGATGGAGTTCCTTGGACATAAGGTCTCAAAAGATGGTATCTAAACCATTCTAGACAAAGTTGATATCATTGAGAAGATGTTGTGCCCCAGAACTCGTGAGATATTCGGGTATTCTTTGACATTGTAGGCTATTATCACCTGTTCATCAATCAGTTTTCTGACCTAGCCAAGCCCCAGTTTTAACTCCTGCAAAATAATGTGCCTTTTGAGTGGCGTCCTGAACAAGAACAGGATTTTGATGCGCTTAGAACCGCTCTTTTCACTAAACCCATTCTAATTCATCCACGTTTTTTAAACCTTTCTTTCTATTCACAGATGCAAATGATATTCCCATTGGGGCCATCCTAGCCCAGCCAATGAAAATCAGGTTGATTATCCAGTTGCTTCAATTCATTAAGACCTTATGAAAAGCCAAATGGAACTTTGGCGTTACTGGGCGGGAATACTTGGCTGTCCTGTTAGCAATTAAACACTTTTGGCCCTATCTCTATGGCACCCACTTCAACATTGTCATTAATTATTCCTCGCTACAATGACTGAGGCAAGTGAAAGACCTGTATGGCCAGTTAGCTATATGGGCCCTAAGCCTGCAGAACTACAATTTCACTATTGTCCATTGCGCGGGAGATATTTGCCAGAATCCTGATGGTCTCTTTATGATGCTGGTATCTTCCACTTTGACCCCCAAAGAGTACTTACTTTATGATCTAATCTGCCATCCAGAACGCTAGGAGTTGGAACCCCCAAAATCAAAGATGGACTTCAAAAACTGACCCAAGACACTCAGATAAAGGACGTAATGCTATATAAGAGGTAAATAAGATTTGGCTCCCCTACATCCATTCCTCTCCTTCTGAACTGACTTCATCTTAGAGGGACATGTGACTGTTAGACATGGGGCGTCGAAGAAGACTCACAAATGGCTAAAGAGACGATGCTACTGGGACTGAATGGTATAAACCATTCAAGAGGTCATGTAGGTGTGTATGACATGCTGTCCAAGATTGAATAATTCCTAATATCGGCTCTCAGCCGTTGCTCCATCAAATCCTTTTGATGTCATTAGAATTGATGTAGTAGGCCCTCTTCTCACTATATTGCATAGCCATAGATACATCCTCTTATCCGTGAACCATTTGAACAGATGGGTCAAAGCAATTTCTGCCCTTGTTGCCACTGCTAAGGCCATGGCTCTAGTTCTTATTCGATCCATTTTTACCCAGCAAAGATGCCCATAAACTTTACTTTTGAACAATGGGTTGACTTTTAACTTGCAGGTAGTTCAGGAATCACCTTCGCTTTTCAGAACCAAACAGAGTTTCTCTGCCCCTTACAACACATTGACCAATGGGGAAGTGGAAAGTGCTAATGGAGCTCTCATCTCTATTTTGTGGAAGATGGCCGCCTCTGACTCTTCTCACTGGAAGCATTATTTACCTAGCTCTTTGCTTGTTTACTGACCAAGCTACAATCAAATCATTAAAATGTCCCCCTTTGAATCTCTATCTGGTAGTGCTTTCGCCTACAAAGTAGAATCTAGCCCTTGATCAATGCTCATGCCTGAAAATCTGATTTACTATGAGGGCCTTAGCCGATGAAATTGTCCAGCTTTAAGCCCTAGCTATGTAAGGCATTGTCACCACCGCAGAAATGGAGACATCCCAATTTAAATTCTTTAACCCTCTTTACCAATAAATTAATTAGGTGACCTCATTCTGTTTTGTCACCATTGACCCAGAGGTCAACAGAACAAGCTCAACATTCTTTGGTCTGGACTATATATGGTCATTTATAAGGTGAACTCAAAGTACTTTATTGCTGATGTCAATCAAGGTACAGTGGTGAACTGGTTACATGGCTGATTCCTTTGGCCCTTTACCCCCTTTGACAGGATATTGAGGGGGGTTGTCAGGATTTGGATGATAAATGAGTCAAAATCCCAGCTCCCAAATTGAGTCTTGATAGATCAACTCTCAAGCCAGTGTGAACAGAATCTTACGCTGAAGGCACTGATACAAGATTTGATCAGGAAGCATCACGCGCACAAGAATTGATAAGATGCCTACAGGAATCACATCCCTGCTTCTCAAATCTTAAAAAGTGCAGCCCCACCTCTGGAGTCACAATGACTATGCAGAACAATGAGGGTGCCAACCAGGCGGTTGATCCTGAAGGCGGTGAAAAATCCTGATTGTACTGGGTCATAAAGGTCCCTGAGGTACACATCCCCATGCGCCCTATAGATATTGACGCTTTTTAACTCAATAAAGTAGTCTATATTCGCCTTAACTTTTCTTTCTTCAATCTTTCCGCTAGTTTACAGCTTTGAGCCCATTTCAAACTTCAGCATAAGTCAAGAGAACTGTTACTCCAAGAGGGGCTGCACCTTTTTTGATTTTGATAACGAAGTTAGTCTCTCCAATTTATTTTGTAACAGAGTTAACCTCTCTGGCCTCCTTTTGTGCATGAATCATTGCATCTTTTTAGACCAATCATCAATTTGGTATGTGAGTGCTCTCGCCTTTCATTGCATCAGTGTAGGCCCGCGTAAGTCACTGGCCACTATCAAGGTTTCAGTCTAACTTAGAAAATTGCGATGATTATTGTAGACAGGTGTACAAGTACAGCAATCAGGATTGCCCACCCTTGTCACTAGGGCTGCATCTGCAGCTTTGCACCTTGTAAGAGAATAGAGTGACAGACAATACATCTGACTCTTGACCCCCTTCCTGTCTGTATTTCCCCCCAAAAGAAGAGTGGAAGCACCTGCAAGAGCATGTCAGCTTAAAGTAAAAAACTTCCATACCGCACCTCTTTCAAGCCACTACTTGACCCTTCTGTGGTGCCTCTCTGGGTTCTGGTGTTGGCTACTCACCCATGTTTCCACAGGATTTCCTCTGTCACGTCATGTGAAGGCCCCAACTCATCCTACCTAGCTCCCAAAAAACATTTTGATCACTGGCGATTTTAGTTTAGACTCAATCTTTGTCCAGGCCAGTTAAATCTTTAGTGCCATTTACTAAACTTATTGGAAGGGGTTTTAGGAGGGGGTTTCAGAGGGGGTTTCTATAGATCGAGGGTTTAACACCTATAGTTGAACATTTTTCAACAGACTTGTTTAGGTTTATATGGGTTTGGGGATATTTTAGGCTTATTGCATATCCTTAGTAAACAGGTTGAGTGTAGGATGAGCCCTAGGGGTACTGCCAGAGGCCCCTGGACTGGACTACCTCCCTGAAAACCCCTTATATCATTTTAAAATAAAAAAGAAGAAGAATAAAAGGGGTCAGAGAAGAAAGTATTTTGGGACATGGAAGTAAACCATTGTTCATCTACCGCATGAGCTAAATCCTTAATAAGTGATAGTGAATACAAGTGAGGCCTGATACCTCTCTTATGGTTCAAGGAGTGAAGACTACAGTTCAGGTTGAGGGGATAAGCCTCAGGACTTAAATTATCTTTCCCTAAAAACAAGGAGTAACATGTCTCTGGGGGCATAGATTAGGGCATAATTCATGAGCCTCTTTTTGGTCTAGATGGTTAGGATGGCTGCAACGTTCAGAGGGGGGCCAGGGGCCATAGGGTGGGATTTGTGTAAAGCTTTCACCAGTTTTTTGCAATTAGTACAAGCTTTAACACTCACCCAGCTACTTTCATATAGTGTTGACTCTTTCAAGTGAATAATTACTGGACTGAGCAGCGGGATTTTCTAGAAGCCAAGATTGCCTCTACCTCAGCTTCCCGCGAGTCACTGACCACGATATGCTCAGAAGAAATGGGTCTCCGCCCCTCAGAAGGAGATATCTTGGAGGTGTGAAACACATTATATTGCTTCCATCACAAATGAGAGTTTTTATATGAAAAGCTATATTGCCTAAGACTTTTTTGAGTTCATAGGGACCTGAGAGTTTGCTGTCCAGATTCCTTAATTTCACCTTCATATTGAGGTTTTGTGTGTCCAGCATGATGAGAAACCCGACTATGATGTCACTCATCTGGGTGCCACTTTCAGTTTAGAAACTTCTTGTATCTTCAAACTTTTTTGACAGGTGCTCTGGGATGTGATTCTGGGTATTCCAGATGTTGCTGAGCTCTTCTACTACGGAACCACTGAGTACAGGAAAGGACCAGTCTGGAAGGAGGGTTTTTAACTTAACTTGGCCTCAGAGAGGTAGAAACCAGTGGATGAGTGAGAGTAGTAGCTATCTAAAAAATGAGCTAAGGAGTATCTGTAGCACACGTATCCTGGGAGGTGGAGGAATAAAACACATTTTATTCTCCAAGTATTAGTTAACCCTCTCAATTTGCCCATCCAACTGAGGGTGGTGTTCAGTGGATCTGCAGGGTTTAATACTGAGGTGCGCAAGTAGAGTGTCCTAGACTGGGGCATTAAACTGGGGACCAATAACTCACAAACTCTTTTAGAAGGCTAAACACTGAGAATACATGAGATGAACAGTGATGCAGTCTCAGCCACAGTTATGTTCATGTGGCAGGGGATAAATAAGAGCAACTTAATGAACATTTCAACAACCACAATAACTGCATCAAAGCCATTTAATGGAGAAGCTACATAATGAAGTCTACAGAGACTTAAGTACAAGGCCCTTCCGCCTGCTGAAAAGGATGTAGGAGTCCTTTTCTACCAGTCCAGTCTAACATATAATGGGCAAATGAGATATAATTTGCCACCAATGAATATTATTTTTGAGGAACACAGAAAATTATAGGTCCTCTTAATGAGTTCCGCGCTTTTCTTTAAACTAGGGTGACCCACCGCTGGAGGAACATGATGCTTCTTGGTGACTTGGGTGCGCAAAGAGGTATGAGCTCAACTCATACCTTAAAATAAAATCACCCTTTCACTAGAAGCATATAAATGCATTTGCAGTTCAAAACTCTTCAGGTCTTTATGAAGCTCTAGGCCCTCAGGGCATCACAATTATGTGGATTAGATGTAAGAAAGAATGGGCGTATCTGGGGTAGGTCATCAAAGGATATAGTAAGAGGTTCTAGGGAGAGCATGTAGGAGGGGGCACAACCTTTGTAGGTTCTGAGAGATCTGCCTCACTGGGAGTCAAGGATGGTTATGACTCAGCATGTCAGGTAAGATATTCAGTGGTCCTTTGTTGAACTCATACTTGAAGCGGAAGTTTCTGAAGACTTGGTAGTTGGAAGCTTGGCAATAGCCTAGTTTTTGTGGATTCTGGTAGTAAGATAAGTACTTGGGATTACTATATATGATAATCCCATGTTTCACTTCATGAGGGAGGTTTTGCTAATGGTTTAAAGACCAGGCCACTACTGCTAGCTCCTTGTCATAGATGGTCACGCCTTTTCTGTGAATTTAAGCTTGTGAGAGAAATAGAAAAAAACGGTATAATCCCCTGTATGTTCTTGAAGAAGCACCGCACCCACAGCAACTGATGAAGCATCACATGCCACAGTGAGAGGCTTGTATGTATCTAAATGGCGGAACACTGGAGCTGTAAGGAAGACATCTTTAATGGATAAGAGGCTTTTTGGAACTCATCAGTCCATTTAAAGGAGGCGTTCTTACCAGTTGATGAGTGTTGGGGTGATGCTAGCCAAGCAAGGGCAAGGAGAACTACTTGAGAAATATTACTTTGCCATGGAAACTCTCAAGTTGCTTCTGAGAGGTTGTGGTAGGCCATGACTAAATAGCCTCCAATTTTCATGGGCAACTGCATACCCATTCTTTAAGTCTAGGTTCCCACAAAAGTCATCTCCCTTACAAATAATTTGCTCTTGGAGAGCTTCACAAAAAGCATTTCCTTGTGGAGGGCATCTATCACTACTTCCAGGTCATCGACAAGTTTTTCTTGGTTAGGGGAATGGATCAGTATGACATCAATAGGTGACAGCGCATAAGAACTGGAAAAATCCAAGGACATCATCAATAAAATACTTATTAGTTTTGCGAAGCCTTAATACCAAATGGCATCACTCTTAACTGGAAAATCCCTCAGTTATTATTATGGCTGTGAGCCACTCCTACCCTTTTTGACCCTCACTTGATTAAAAGCGTTGCCCAGAACAATCTTGGAGAAAACCCAGACCTTGCAATAGTTTGAGCAATATACTGTTCAGGGCGCGGAATAGGAGTCTAGGACTGTTACATTAAACATAATCACATAGTCAACACTGGGCGCAGGGAACTATTTGCCTTCTGGATAAATACAATAGGGAAGAATTCTTGATAATCCAACCCTTCTCCAATATATCATCCAGCCATATGCCAAGGGCTGTATCCTCCTCCATGGTGAAAGGGTATAGGGGGAAGTCTATAGTAACTAGTTGGTGCAAATTTTACATTTGCAGTAATAGGTGGCTTTATTAGTGTGCTAGGCCAAGCAGTATGAAGACTGCTAGCCACGCTTTTTCACCATCATTGGTGACCTTTCACTACAGTGCTGCAGGCAACTCCCCAATCTAGCAGATCACCAATTCACCTAGTAAGATTAATCCCTCTTGGTGGGAACCGGGCGTTCTCCCCCATCCTGAGCAGCCTAACCCTTTGCTTCTCCACCTTATGCTTAATCCCCAATTTTCCATTGTGGCTCCACTGAATGGGCCAGTTCCCATGGTTGTTCTGAAGCTTCAGGTTGTGAGTTGGTTGCGGTGACCACTCCAGGTGTTTTATCCCAGCATCTAAACTCTGGTGATCTTTCATTCCTCCTCCACCAGCCAAAATAAACTACATTCACTTCAAGACTAGCAAATATAGGTATCCATGATTAATAAAATAAGAAGAAGATGGAAGGCTAAAGATATTTTTTAATCAAGAGGTAGATCAAACTATCTATAGGCGTTACCCCACCTTTCAATATCATTGGCTTTAACTGCCATCTCTAAATCATTAGCACTCTGGCTGACAATCTCCCTGGTTAAATATATCTTCACCACGTCCATGTATCACATTGATCAGTTAGAATCCATTGCTGAATTCCTCTTTGTAATTAATTATTGGAATCATTAGTTGGCAGATAATCCCTTCCACTCTCAGCTTATGGATCCTCTGGCACCATAGCCAGTCAACTGATCAGCCTCAGACCCATTAGCTGGCTGATCTTAAGGTAGTTAGATAATTGGGTTATCCTTGACCTCAGTCACCAATGACCCCAAACATTGATGACAAACCCTCAATTCAGCGTAAATCTAATTTGATAAATGATATATATGCCTTGACATCCTTGGCATCAGTTGACCGTGTTGAGTTTGACTAATTATCTCAACAGGAATCTTTTTATACTCTCACAAAGTTGAATTGCAATTTGATTTTATTTAATTAATATTAAGTGGTTTAATTTTCTCAGCATCAGTTGCTAGTATCAAAATTGACTGAATACTCTATCTGGATACTTTCCCAAAACTCTTACTGTCATTTTTAGCAATTCGCCCTCATAATTGATAAACTAATCATTATGACATTTTTGGCCTCGCTTTCCAGTATCAAAATCCTCCAATCTTCTATTGGGGATCATCCCTGATATTTCCTTGATCCAGCAGATCAAGGCAGCTTAACTCAACCAAATATGGAGCACAAATTGTGGGTTTATTAAATCATACAATCGAAATTAATAAAATAGTTGGCAATCAACCTTGACTTATTTAAACTTAATTTAGAAAACTATCAGAGGTGATCAACTAAGTAATCATAATACTAGGTCTGCCATCAATTGTTTTACTATATCATGTTTTGAATGATGTGGAATCTAGTAGCAAGGCGCATGTCAAATATTCTTATGTGTGCAAGGAAGGTAGGGAAGTCTGGTGGTAGGTTCTTGGTGGGAGGTGCTGTCAGATTCTGGTGGTTGACTCAAAATAAACCTTTGACTACCATCAGATCAGGTCAATTATCCTCCCAATGCTAGAGCTAATACTGTAACTCTCTTCTTAAATCCTATTGCAATTACATGGCTTGGCCAAATATCTCAACTTCAATTCAATTAAGTACTTTATCAAAAAGCTCAGACCAAATACGCTTGCACATCATGGCTGATTATCTCTGCTTCAATTCTTGGCAATTAGTCCCAATTATTGGGAACATTACAAATGATATAGTATACAAAATTGTTTGGTACTGAGTTGAAGTTAACTTTTAAAAGTCCCATGGATAATCAGATGAACAATATCATAATTAATTTCCTGCCCTAGGGCAAAATTCATATGTCAATCCACGTAATTGGAATGATAGCATTTGCATATGGACCACCCAAAAGGGAAAACTAGTGCTATTGAGAGAGGCTTCCGACATCCCAATTAGGGGTACATCATCTACTTTAATCAATGCAAGAATTTCACAAAAGGTTATTTTGTCAGCAGTGTGACAAACTCAAATCCAGATGATCCTAGGATAACTTTGCATGTTTTTATCTCAATTTTTGTCCCTGAAAGCCTCCCAATTTTGAGAGTATTTTACCACCAATAAACCTAAGAACAGGTCTCAGTCATATCTGTTCAAGGGCCAAACTGAGGTGGTAAAATATCTGTTGAAATTTTGTTCTTGAATGTGGCCAGGAGATGCCCTAGAGGTTTAAATACTGGCGCCTGGCATAATGACTAATTGTCTTATAAATACCATCTAACAAAAGATTTATTTAGCTTATCTCTTTCCTGGTCTTATATGAATCCTAACTTTGGAGAGATGTCAACAAGCTGGAAGCGTCAAATCCACAGCTTGTATCAAAACTTTTGTTAGAAGAAGTTCTTGATTACGTTGGAAAATTATGCCCAAAATTGATCATAAGAGTCAGGGCTATTTTAATTTATCTGTTGAGTTTCCAAATGGTTTAAATACTTTAAGCCTCTGGTAATATTGAGGATCAATCTATGTAACTTTGTCCCAATAAAGCATGCAGGATAATAATAAACGAGCGATTGATTCTTAGAATTTATAACTGGTGCTCACTCAAATTTGTGAGACTCTCCAAGATGGATCCAAATAAACAATTCCTGGCAGATTTGGCCAGATGTGAAAGCGACAACAAGATGGAAACTAGAAATGTGGAAATCTCAGATTATTTACTAGCTGCAAAGGCTCTGAAGCTGGTATCTCCTGCTTCCAGAATTTTATCACAGTGGGGGAGTTCATGCAGCAAAACCAGTTGTCCTGAATAGGAATGAGGATGATGTTTTGAACAACAAGGGTTTTAAAAAAATTTAGATGGTTGTGTCAAAATTGCAGGCCAGAGTTACTGAAATTACTCAGAAGATTTGGGAACTTAGAATGCAATTATCAACTGCAAATTTCTGAGTAGATAGTATGGCCAAAGACATTGAAAGCATAATGTCCATTTAAGCTTTATTTGAAGAAAATCATGACAACTTAAAAAACAAAACTGCCAATGCTCGCCCAGCTTTGACAAAAGAGAAATAGAAAAAAGCTCTGCCTATTCGGCCAAAAAACAGTTTGTAAAAACAACTAAGGACTGAATATAAACATCAGAATCCAGTAAATCAGAGCAATATCATGAAACTGAATCATCAGAAATCAACATAAATACAGAAACTGATATTTTGAACATCCATTCTATGCCTAGAATCCTGGCAGCAAAACTGACTCCAGATACTCCCCAATCTGAAAGAGGGCTGATTATGAGTGATGATACATCAAGACATTCAAGAAGAAGTACAACCCCTATGCCCAAGACAGGGCGATATGACTTCAAACCACTGAATTTACCAAAGTTTGATAAAGATGGGAACATTCACTTTTTCCTCAAGCTAATTGAAAAAAGCAATGAGTGGATCATCAGATCATGCAAAAGGATCAGCACTGATTAACTCACTCAATGTCCATAGCTGTGACCTCTTTATGCCCTATTTATGAGATGATTGGTCCTATATGGGTGCCAAAAATACAGTAGCAATATCAGTTTGGAGAGCCTGAGAAATTAGAAACCTGGAAAAGAGAGCTTCTTAATATTGAATTCAAACAGAATGAGACTATTAAGGACTTTTCAGACAGGTTTCTCCATGAGGCACAAGTTCAGCGTGGGTGCAACATAATAGATAAGTTTGACACTAAGATTTCAATGGAACATGCAGTTATGCCCTTCCATGAACTGCACAATGTCATGATACCTGCATTCAATGGAAGCTTGGAAATCCAAGAACTTGCCAATTAATTGAGAAGCTGTTCCCATAATTTAAGTACCCCTAATCAGGCCAAGAATCAGCAAAAATCCCGATTTTTGGTCCAAAAAAGCAAACTCTATGTCCGATCAGGGGGAAAATTTCTGAACTACAAACCAAAAAATTAGCAAAAACAGCAAAAAGGGCCAATTACATGACACTACTGTGGTCAAAAGGGGCACTTTGCTAGCAAATGCTACAGGCGGCCAACAAAAAGCCTGGGGTCAACGTTGCTCTAGAAATCAACAGCAACAATGAGGTGAGAAAAGAGTAGGTGGAGTAGAGGTGGAATGCTCTAACTCCACCGATGCTCAAACCATTCCACCTGACCCTGGTGAGCCCCTTAGGGCTGAAGATGTTGCCAAAGATAACCTCAACCATATCTTGGATAATGATTTCATGATAGTCACTACTTGGGCCACAGCAAAATCAACTAAACCCTAAAAATAACTAAAGAAGCCCGAGCAGAAGTATCAAAACCCTACGCAAAACATATCATTGATCAAGGTTTAGACCTCTAACACAGATGTTCAAATAACCTACCTAAGCTTAACAACGTTCAAGTAGCTATTCCCATAAAGAACTTAGCAGATAACTTACCAGATATTTGCTCAAGCCTGAAATCACACCTGGAATAGGCAGCAGTCACAGTATTCACACAATAAGTACCTCTGAAAACTACTCCAAATGTACTTATGTGGACATAGTGGTAAACAAGGTGCAAGTTTGGGCCATCGTTGATAGTGGCGCTCCTATCAATATAGTCAGCACAAAGTTAGTAAAAAAGTTGAAAATTGCGCCTGATGTTGCCAAATTCAGGAATATGGAACAGCTGGAGCGCATACAACTAAATTGAGGTGCATACAGTACCTTACCTCTCAAATTTGGATCCATCGTAGTAACAGCACCTGCTATAGTATTGCCGAATACAAACTATGATATTCTAATTGTGACTGATTTCCTAAGAAGGTATGGAGTTGTTACCAATCATAAGGATGATACTCTCACCATTCTTGGTCAGACTATTCCACTTTACTATAACCAGGATAGGGCAGTTGAGAGAAAAAAACCCATTCTATTCATAAATCTGGCCTACAAAGATGGAGTCATTCTAATTGAGTATTCCAAAGCGCGGTCAAAGCTAAAAGCACTACCCAATCAGATCAATGAGGTATATGGAATTCCAATTCGATCAAATCAGATAATCACTATACAATCCAGAGAACAAGTAATCATCCCAATGGGACTAACAATCAATATCCTGGAAGGACTTTATGGTGAAGTATTTCAACCATGGTCTAAATCTTGATTTGAACCAAACATTGCCACTAGTATTATCATTTATGGCCATGGAGAAATAAATATCTTATGTGCAAACCTTCAGGATTGCCTATCTCCATCAAGTGACATCAAACAATTGCATTTCTATATCCGATCCCTACCTCAGAGATTCACTAATTCCATGAGTTCGAAACTTTTGTCAGATTAGGATTCCCAATAAAGAACTACTCAGCATAAAAATGTCATCCCTATAGCTGATTTAAGCAACCTGACCAACCCATAGAAAGGCCAAGATCAGGGGTTATTCTCTAAATATCAGGAAATATTTGCACAATAGGATTTCAACTTGGGATGTGCTAAGGGTGTCACCCACAAAATTGATACCAGAGATCATAAACAATCTTATTTTACTCAATTAGATGCTCAAAATCATTAGAAGAAGCTGTATCCAGAGAGATTAAGGAACTCCTCAATTGTGACATGTTAGTACCTTCAAAAAGTCCATGGGCAGCACCAATTTTAATAGTGGAGAAAAAGGATGGAATCAACTGAGTAGTCATTGATTATCAGAAGTTAAACAACATCACAAAGAAGGACTCATACCCTCTGCCACAAATGACAATGCCTTGGATAGGCTAGGAGGCGCAAAGTTCTTCTCGGCAATGGACCTTATCAGTGGATATTGGCAAATAGATCTTCCCAAAGAGGGGCGTGAGAAATGTGCAATTATAACCCAAGAGGGCCTATTACAGCCAACGAGAATGCCTCAGGGCTCTGCAATGCTCCGGCTACATTCCAATGGGCAATGGACACAGTTCTGGGAGTTTTGAAGTTGTCATGTGTACTAGTGTACCTTGATGATATCAACGTTTTCAGCTGCATTTTTGACAACCACTTGGAACACTTAGCGGAGGTTTTCAGAAGGTTAGCTGCTGTAAACCTAAAAATCAAGCCCAAAAATTGTCAGTTTTTAAAGACTAACTGGAATACCTCAGATTTGTAATTGGCAAAGTGGGTTTTTGGCCCCAACCCTCTAAGCTGGATGTTATCTCCAAAATTGAAATGGCCCAAATCCAAGCACAATAACCAAGTATTTATAGGCATTATTGGTTACTATCGCCGATTTATTGCCAATTTTGCACAACTTGAGGAGCCGCTTTTCTATTTAATTAAAGATAAGGTCCCATTCAACTGGACTCCAGCTTGCCAGGATGCATTTGACCAACTCCATTCAGCACTATTGGGCACGCCTGTTCTTTGATACCAGACTTTGATCACGAATTCATCATCTAAACTGATGCATCCTGAACAGCAGTGGGGGCCATGTTATCCCAAGTTGGAGAAGATGGTAAAGAACATTCAGTTACCTTCACTAGTTGGACCTTAAATGTTCATGAAAAGAACTACATGGTGATGGAACAAGAATGCTTAGCTATCATATATGCTTGCAAGCAATTTTGGGTCTACCTTCATGGCACTCATTTCAAAATTGTTACCAATCATGCTTCCCTAAGATGGTTGAACAACTTAAGAGAACCTGAGGGCCAATTAGCCCGATGGCCGTCGAAGCCTCAAGCTTATGACTATACCATTAAGCATTGAGCTGGGAAAAACACCAAAATGCTGATTGCCTATCCTGACTACTCACCATTGCAACACTTAGTCAGGCTGCCGATGAGTTGCTTATGAAAATGATTAGTGGAGAGTATCAAGATGAGCCCAAATTCATCCAAAAAAATATTTTGTATCTATGAAAATATACAACATCAAAAAAGGGATGCTTTACAAAAGTTGAGGGCAAAAAGTATATTTTCCAAGACCCTTGGCCCAAATAGACCTAATAATGGCGGCGCATAAGGCCATAGGGCATTTCAGATTCAAGAAAACGAAAGAGCATTGAAGCAATTCTACTATTGGGTTTCAACGCATTTTGACATCCAATAAACGCTAGAATGCTGTGCAGAGTGTCAAAGCAAAAAAATTTCTGAAAAAGCGCATCTTACCAGCTTGTTTGGCCCAAGTTTTTCTGGCACACTGTATCTATTGATGTTTTCAGTCCACTTCCAACAAGCAATATGAAGGCCAAGTACATAACTGTAGCCATCAACCACCAAACTAAATGGGTCAAGGCCAAGGCCATTCAGGAAGCTGGAGCGGCAACTACTGCCAAGTTCAACCTTGAAAACATCATCCACAAACATGGATGTCCCCAAGTTATTCTGACAAATAATGGAATCAACTTTACCACCAATGTCCTTGCCAAGATCAACCAATTAATGGGATTATGAGGTGTGCTTTCTGCCCCATATCATCCCGAAACTAATGGACATTTGAGCACAAAAATGGGACGTTGATGAACACTATCCAAAAATTAACATCAGCCAAACCATCTGAATGGAGTACTTATCTAAGTTTGACAGTATTCTCATACAATATCTCCTACCATTTATCAACCAGGATGTCTCCATTTCAAGTATTATACGGTAGATGTCAAGAGAGTGTCTGTAACTCCCTTGTTCCCAGAAAGGTGATGTGGGACGCGAACCCACATTGCTAGGGAACTAGACATTGAAAGAATGGAAAATGAGGCACCTAGAATGGTGCTTGAGCAAAAGGTAACCCAGGCGAGGGTATAAAGCACCACATATGAGACCAGGTAAGTAAGAAACCTCCCAACTTGAGTAGACATCAAAGGGGAGTCCATCGTCAAGGGTAATTGGGCACTAGTAGACTTGGGTGTCTTTTGTCTGAAGGGGACCTAAACGGCCCAAGAAAGCACCTGGGATTTGGGTAAATGGTGATAATAAGTAGAGGCCCACATGGTTGGAGACCTCCCTGAAGAGGTCCACCACCAAGTTCACCCAAGGAACCATTGAAAAACTTAAAAATAACAGGTAGAATTTATTTAAGAAAAGTCGACCAACAAGGAATGTTGTTCACAAAAACATATCTAAAGTGGGCCAGGGAAATTCAGGTTCTGCGGAAGTGCGCCCAAGCCTTGACGCTCCAATAAACAGATGCTTCTGTCCTTTTTAGTAATATACACCAAAAGTGCCTTCACTTGAGTAATTGGTTGAAGCCATATTTTACCTTAGCTTTAAATTTCTTAGCTTGAGCAGGACTCGAACCCTTGCTCTCCAACCAAGCAAATTGAACCGTCTTTGTTTATAACGTAAATCGCTCGTTTTAATGCCTGAGCCAAGATAAGAGGCTGGGCATTTTACACCCCATTAGCATCAACCTGGACATGCTTGGCTTGCACCCAGCGTTGATCTAAGGTGTGTTTCAGGTCAGGAAGAGCCTGAAGTTTCACCTTCTGGGCCTCCTGTCGCCCAGCCTTATCTTTAGCATCAGTTCCCACTATTAAGACATCCAACCATGACATTACCCTTTCCTCCTTCTTGGGCTCCACCCCCCCTCCAGGGGCGTTTGCTAAGGAGAAGTTCTTATGTGCTGGCGGCAACTTCATAGCAGCAATGGCTGGCTTAGTCTGAGATCCTGCAGCCTCAGGGAAACGATTATGAAATGAATCAATCAGGTCTTGGGCATGTACACAATCCCATGCTGGGACCCAAATGTACTCTGCTGCGTCAAACCCTTTCCAAGATACTAAGTACTCAAGGCGTCGCTTAACCTGGCGAGAGGCTACTATTTCCTCCACTTCCCATTCCGGTGCCCCATCCACAAGATAAGCCTTCAGAGTCACAGGAGGAGGGCCCTCAAACAGGGTCAACTTGCTTTCATGAAAGATGGAGAAGATCCAAAATGCGGAGGGAAGATCCAACTGGTATGAGGCATGTCCCACCTTTCTAAATACACGGTAAGGACCAATCCTCTTTGGACCCAGTTTTTTGCATGGCTGCTTGATAGGGATGTTGCGAGCATCAAGCATCACGAGATCCCCTTCCTTGTATTCTGGACCCACTCGGCGCTTTCCATTGGCATTCTCCTTATAAACCAGCATAGCCGCCTCCAAACTTGTGGACGCCCCTTTATGGACCTTCTTGAGAGTCTTAGCAAAGTCCAGCACCGCTTCCACTTTGGAACCACAGCCGGGCTCCATGTTAAAAGCAGGGTTAAAGCTGTGGTTAGCAAAAAAAGGTGAACAACCTATTGATGAATGCAAAGTGTTGTTGTAGCTGAACTGGGCCATAGGAAGGTGAGGAGCCCAATCTGAATGGTCTGCGGTGGTGTAACAACGCAAAATTGTTCCAAGCACTGGTTCACTCGCTCAGTCTGCCCATCCAATTGGGGGTGATAAGCAGTTGAATGGCAGGGGCGGATCTGAAGAGTTTTACACAACTCTTCCCAAAAGATGGAGGTGAACTGGGGTCCCCGGTCACTAATGATTTCTTGAGGAACCCCATGAAGCTCAACTACATGGGCGACGAAGAGCCTGGCCATTTCAGTGGCAGTTATAGTTGTTCTGCAAGGAATAAAGTAGGCGAACTTTGTAAAGTAGTCCACCACCACCATGATTGCATCATACCCATCTGAAATGGGTAACTCCACAATGAAATCCACTGATAGGGAAGTCCAGGGCCCTTCAGCCTTTTGAACTGGTACCAGCAACCCTGCTAAAGGTTGCCGATTGGGTTTCATTTGATTGCAGATCAGGAACTCTTTACAGTACCGCCCTACCTGAACAGGCAAGCCCTTCCAATTGTAAGTGCATCATATCAACTCCAAGGTCTTTGCTTTTCCAGGATGACCAACGGTGATTCCATCATGATGGTCCTGGATGATCTCTATGCGCAGTGGTCCAGCAGGAACCCATAGGCGCCCCTGAAACCACACCATCTCATCCTTCATGTGATAGCCCTGGATAAGTCCTCCTGATTCAGGGCGCTCTTAGCGATAACAACAGCATATTTGGCTGATAATGGCTGAGAAAGAACTAACTTTCTAAACATGCTATATTCTGCTGCATTTTCCAAAGGCATGAGCGCTGGCGTATGTACCGTGGACTTAGGAAGTTGAGGCAGAATCATACTCGGTGGAATCATCAACTGGGCGTTGTGAATCTCTACCTCCTTTGGATTGGGAGCCAAAGCAGGGTTACGGCTCAAAGCATCCGCCAAACCATTCTCCTTGCCCTTGGTAAACTCATAGGAAATTTACATAGGGCAAGGGTCTCATGCCAACGGGTCTGACGTGGTGTTAGAACATGTGGAGCATGGTAGTACAACAGGGCTTGGCAGTCTGTGCATACCCGGAATGGTTGGGAAGAGCCATGTAAATGGTAACGCCAATAAATCAGCGCCTCCACCACTGCTAATAACTCCTTGTCATATACGGCATAGTTTAACTCATGCAGAGACATTTTCCTAGAAAAATATCCCACGGGATGCTTTGACCCATCTTCACCCACCTGTAACAGGGCAGCTGCAATGGCAAAGTTGGAAGCATCTGAGGACACAATGAACTCCTTTGCTGGATCAACATGGCGAAGGATGGATGTGGATAATAAGGTGCACTTCACCGCTTGGAAAGCATCCTCCAAAATGGGGGACCACTGAAGCACCTTGGCCCCGCTAGCCTAATATAAGGGAGCTGCCACCTCAGAGAGATTGGGTGTTAACTTCTTGAGGAATATACACGTCCCCAAAAAGCTCCTCAATTCCTTGACTGAGGTGGGGGTAGGCCACTCACAAATAGCCTTCTCCTTGTCTGGAGTTATCATATGGCCCTGGTCAAAAACAACGTTGCCCAGAAAGGTAACCTAGGAATTGAAGAATTTGCATTTACTAATCTTGAGGGTAAGGCAAGAAGCCCTCAATCTCTCCATTACTTGTCGAAGGTGTACTGCATGTGACTCATAATTGGGGGAAAACACCAAAATGTCATCCATGTAGGCAACTGCACATACCCCAACAAGTCTCCCAACGCAGCATCAATGCGTCGTTTAAAGATGGCAGGGGTATTCTTAAGCCCAAAGGGCACAACCTGGAACTGGAAAATTCCTTTTCTGGTGCAGAATGCAGTTAACCATTCCTGGCCCTTCTTTATCCGGATTTGATTGAATGCATTGAGGCAGTCCATCTTGGAGAAGACCTTCGCCTTCTCCACATAGCGTGCAATCTGGGAATCCAAAGGGATGGGATGAAGGTCAGGTACAGTCACATTGTTTAAGTTTCCATAATTGACACATGGACGTAAAGTTTTATCAGCCTTCTCCACAAAGAGAAGTGGGGAGCAAACAGGGGAGGTACGCTGAAAGATGGCACCTTTGGCCAACTGCTCCTTCACCCATACATCTAAAACCTCTTCCTCCCGGACAGTCAATGGGTATATGGGAGAAGAAATATGCACCAGATCCACAGTAAGTTTAAATTCACAATCAAACTCAGAATGTTCTGGTAGCATACTAGCTGAAGCTGCATCAAAAGAAGATGCCAACTCCTCCAAACAAGAAGTTAAGGAAAGTCCCACAGTGGGCTTCAGCAAAGGGTAAGATACGGACTGGGAACATTGGGCCAATGGGGTAATTTGCCTTGGACGTTATCCTCAGACAAAGGAACAATCAACTGGTGACCATTTGTCAAAGACAAGGATAAAGTGTTTTCTTTCAAATTAGTTTTATCGTCAAACTTCCGCCACCACTCAACACCCAAAATGATGGGAAACAAGAGGTTTCTGATAGCTTGAAACTGATCAGACAATAGATAAGAACCTACCTGAAAATTGACTGACTCTCTGACGTTCAGTGTGAGGATACCTTGAGAAGCCCCACCTCTAACCATACCACCGGGTGAGTAACTCAACTCAAGGTAGTCAGCAAGGTTTTAGTCAATAAAATTATTTGAGGCATCAGTATCCACCAAAATAGTTGTGCTGAACTTTTCATAAGAGGAAGTAAGAGTAGCAGTCAACAAGAAGTATCCAGAATGGGATTTATCCAACGCAGAAAATGCCATCAACTCACCAGAAAATTTTTCCTCTGGCTTGAACAAGCCATTAGGGTATGTTTTGGAATCATAGAAGGGGGAAGGATAATGAGCCACTCTTACTACTGAGGCCACATATCCTACCACACCTTCTGCAGGTGCGTATACATCTTTATATTGGTGACGAAGTTCCTTTTCAACTTCCTGAGAACCCCCTAATCATGGTAGGGTCAAACGAGGGTTCTCAGGAGTAATCTGATATATGGAAATGGGGTCCTCATCCAGACCATATGAGCAAATAAACGTTTCGTTTTAGGATAAATTGCTCACATTATAAAACGCATTTTTCAGCTCAAACAAACCCTCACTCGTTCCAAGGGTTCAGTGTGCATCATTATCCTGGGCCATCACCCCCAAACCTGGAGCCGATGCCTTGGCATGCACCTCAGAAACATGTTGGGGATAAAAAACAATAACAGAATCATTTTTTTGGTTAAATTTGGGTTTGGACCCTTTGATGTTCCCTATTTCCGCCGAGATGGGGAGGAGATCAGTGGGAAGCATCTCCCGATTCAAGGAAATATCACTAGTTGAGGACGCGATATTTATAGAGATGACCATGGGTGACACCATCGCAGTGGAATCATCTGAAACCTTTACTTTATTCTTGGGGCTAGACCCCTGTACAGTTCTGGATTTAGAAGGAGTCAAAGGATTAGAAGGATAAGATTCCTTCATTTTAAGAGGCGCGCGCAACTTTTTGGTTCCCATATTAATATGTTTTGATCCAATGATGGCCAAATTACCTAGCCCCTTCTGGGTTGGGGTGGGGAAACTTCCCAAAAGGGTTTTGAAGAGATGATCACGAAAAGTCTGAGACCACCAGGTGCAAGCAGGAAGGGTGGACACTTCCCAATTGGTAGTTGCAAAAATAACGCTGAGACATATTAATACAAAACCTAATGATAAAACTGTGGTGAGCACCATCGTGGCAGTGATAAATGGCCAGCACACCCAATTTACTAATATTGGAAGTCCCACACGGATAATTTTTATGATTGTATAATAAAAAGGTTGTTCAACTAATGTCAAGAGAGTGTTTGTAACTCTCTTGTTCCCAGCAAGGTGATGTGGGATGCGAACCCACATTGCTAGGGAACTAGCTGTTAAAAGAATTGAAAATGAGGCACCTAGAATGGTGCTTGAGCAAAAGGTAACCCAGGCGAGGGTATAAAGCACCACATATGAGACCAGGTAAGTAAGAAACCTCCCAACTTGAGTAGACATCAAAGGGGAGTCCATTGTCAAGGGTAATTGGGCACTAGTAGACTTGGGTGTCTTGGTCTGAAGGAGACCTAAACGGCCCAAGAAAGCACCTGGGATTTGGGTAAATGGTGATAATAAGTAGAGGCCCACATGGTTGGAGACCTCCCTGAAGAGGTCCACCACCAAGTTCACCCAAGGAACCATTGAAAAACGTAAAAATAACGGGTAGAATTTATTTAAGAAAAGTCGACCAACAAGGAATGTTGGTCACAAAAACATATTTAAAGTGGGCCAGGGAAATTCAGGTTCTGCAGAAGTGCACCCAAGCCTTGACGCTCCAATAAACAGACGCTTCTGTCCGTTTTAGTAAAATACACCAAAAGTGCTTTCACTCGAGTAATTGGTTGAAGCCATATTTTACCTGAGCTTAAAATTTAATAGCTTGAGTGGGACTCGAACCCTTGCTCTCCAACCAAGCGAATCAAACCATCTTTGTTTATAACATAAATCATTTGTTTTAGTGCCTGAGCCAAGATAAGAGGCTGGGTGTTTTGCACTCCATTAGCATCAACCTGGGCATGCTTGGCTTGCACCCAGCGTTGATCTAAGGTGTGTTTCAGGTCAGGAAGAGCCTGAAGTTTCACCTTCTGGGCCTCCTGTCGCCCAGCCTTATCTTTAGCATCTGTTCCCACTATAATGTCATCCAACCATGACAGTAGACACCTGGCCCTACCAACGCTGCAATTATCAGCCCTAGAGGATCCCAGTGAAAACACTTACCCTCAGTACATTGAGAAGTTTGCAGATGCCTTAATCAAACTATAAGCACAAGCCTTTGACAATAGTTTTGCTGAGAAAAAGGCCTAACATCAAAAGGACTTAAAGAATTGCTACATAATGGCCAAATTTGAAGTTAACAACGAATTTCTATTTTGCAATACCCATGTATTGGGCAAATTGCAAAAGTTAGATCACATCTGGGTCAGGCTATTCAAATTGATTGAGAAGACCCCTAAGTTTATATATACTATAAATGATATTAGGACTGGTCATATATACAACCAAGTTCATGCAAAATTCCTAAGAAGGTTCAACAAGTGGGCCATTTAAGAAAAGAAAAAGTTAAAAAAAGAAAGAAAAAACTAACAAACAATTATATATATATATATATTAATAGTTTTATTCCAATTAATACTTTAGTTTGCACTTGAGGTTAAGTAGAGGATCCAACTTTAGACTCAATGGGCATTCAGGCCACAATTAACAAATAGAAGACCCAACTCATGCTCATTGGGCGTTTGAGCCAATGGTAACAGATCAACAAAGGCTAATTGGGAATCTTAGGGCTTATGTTCGATTCAAGTGTGGGGAAATGTCAGATTTGGGTGTTTGACTCGAAAATAAACCCTTTGATAACCATCAGACCAGGCCAATTATCCTTTCTTTGCTCGAGCTAATACTGTAACTCTCTTCTTAAATCCTATTACAATTACATGGCTTGGGCCAAATATCTCACCTTCAATTCAATTAAGTACTTTATCAAAAAGCTCAGACCAAATACGCTTGCACATTATGGCTGATTATCTCTGCATCAATTCTTGGCAATTAGTCCCAATTATTGGGAACATTACAAATGATATAGTATACAAAATTGTTTGGGACTGAGTTGAAGTTAACCTTTAAAAGTCCCATGGACAATCAGTTGAACAATATCATAATCAATTTCCCACCCTAGGGCGAAATTTGTATGGTGATCCACATAATCAGCACAATAGCACTTGCACATGGACCACCCAAAAGGGAATAACTAGTGCTATTGAGAGATACCTGCCAATGTCCCAATTAGGGGTACATCATCTAATTTAATCAATGAAAAAATTTCACAGAAGGTGTACTTCGTCAGCAGTATGACAAACTCAAATCCAGATGATCCTAGGATAATTTTTCATGTTTTTATCTCAATTTCTGTCCCTGAGATTCTCCCAATTTTGAGAGTATATTACCACCAATAAACCTAAGAATAGGTCTCAGTCATATCAGTTCAAGGGCCAAACTGAGGTGGTAAAACATCTGTTGAAATTTTGTGCTTGAATGTGGCCAGGAGATGCCCTAGAGGTTTAAATACTGGTGCCTGGCCTAATGACTGATTGTCTTATAAATACCATCTAATAAAAGATTTATTTATTTTATCTCTTTCCTAATCTTATCTGAATCCTAACTTTGGAGAGATGTCAACAAGCTGGAAGCGTCAAATCCACAGCTTGTATCAAAACTTTTGTTAGAAGAAGTTCTTGATTACATTGGAAAATTACGCTTAATATTGACCAGAAGAGTCAGGGCTATTTTAATCTATCTAGTGAGTTTCTGAATGGTTTGAATAATGTAAGCCACTGGAAATATTGAAGATCAATCTACAGAACTTTGTCCTGATTAAATGTGCAGGATAATAATAAACAAGTGAGCAATTATTAGAATTTCACAGGTGCATCAGGTAGATTGATCTTAGAGTGACCTCAGAGTGGAGGTACAATTGATGAAAATTATGGAAATTACTTACTGAGGCTGCTAAGGGAAAAAGAGAGGGAGTTGGGGTCCAGATATATATTCACAACCTTGCAACTCCATCACCCCACATCAATAATCACAGGGTACAGTAAATCATGCACTGCAGAGAAGTGGTTATATCAGCATAAAAATGTTCAAAGAACTACTTTAGACACCATACAGTGTGGCATTTCAAGGGCTCAGAGGATGCGCTCAGTTTTGAAAGGGCATCATCTGTCTACAAGGTCTAAGGATTGTGCAACTCTGAGATCAATGAAATTGCTGGCTGCCCTTGTGTCCAGGAAATCCTGAAAACTAACCTTGTGTGACCTAGTGTGTAAGATAATGGGAAATAGAAATTGGGCCTGATCTTTAACAGCAGGTGCTGAGTGTGGAGAGCAGCGGAAGAGAGCAGGAGCTCTAAAAGAAGTAGACTTTTAGTAGCCTATGAGCTGTGCAGCTTGCTCTCCTATGAAATTCTGTTAAGTCTTTCTGGTCAGATGACAAATCAGAGTTTTGAACTAACATCAGCATCTCTTCATCATGGGAGAAGGAACCAGGATCCAAAAATGAGTGTTGGTTTATAGTAACAAATTAGCATTTTTGCCCATTTCAAAGAGGCAGGTGAAGAGCACAAACTTTGTGGCCAGTTTATTATGTCATGGATGCAGCTGATTTTAAGAAGACTGGATATTAAATCTGGGTGTTTTACTACCCAGTGGAAAGCCAGAATGCCAGGGATGCAGAAGTCCTACCAGCTTTAAAGTGAGACATTTTAGGTGTTATATAAGGATTAAAAACTGTTCAAACATATACTAAAAGCCACTTTAACCAATAAAACGGATGCAATTAGGGCAACAGCAAGCCTTGTGGGGGCAACCCCCAGTTATGGGATATTCAGGAGGCTTAAAACACCTCCAAGATATGGTGTTGTTGGTTATTGGATGTTTAGAAAAAAGTACCGGTAGGGTATGTGTTATATGGATTGTGGTGAATTGGAAATGGTCTTGTAGGGCATATGAGGTTGCAGGCATGCTAGTTTGTGCAATGGATTGGTATCAATGGTTGGTGACATAAGATATCACAAGATCAACCACAGTATGGCAAGTTTCTGCATAAAAGGATTGGAATGCCTGCTCCATGATTTTTAATTCAGTTATATGAATGGAGGCTTGCTTTGCCAGATCTATTTGAGAGTTATTTTGACATGGTTTAAAAATAAGATCCTGCAGAAAGTAAACCAAGGGAATAATATTATTATTATAAAGTAGCTTTTAATATAAGATAAAATGGTAACAGACATAAGGAGGGGCTATTGCCTTAATAGGAGTTTGAAAAGGATCAGAGAGGAACTCAAGGTACTTGCATAGTCTGGGTTCATGAGACATATCCCAATTGGTTGGCCTAAGAAGAGCGATATAGATTAAGGAAAATCTTCAAAAATATTGGATAAAAATCATAAAGTTTTGAGTTTGAATTCATGGATTAGTAAATAACTAAATTGATAGACGGAATTTATATACCTTTTTATAGCTAGTGGATTGGTACAGCCTTTTTTGCATGGATCTTCTAAGACTGTGTGATTGATTAGGATAACTTTGTGGGCAGATTGGAATTAAGTATTGATCAACAATATGTTCTACTAACAAAGGCCTGAATTGGCTTATTAAATTTTTTTAGGTTATATAGGGTTTTGGGGATATTTTAGGATTATTGCATATTTTGAGTAACCAGGCTATGTGTTGGGTAGGCCATAGGGTACTTCTGAAGGCCCCTGGACTGGACTACCTCCCTGCAAACATCTTATATTATCTTAATTAAAGAAGAAGAGGAAAATGAGGTCAAAGAGGAAGTGTCCTTGGGAGGCAGAGAAGTAACCCATTGCTCATCTGCCACATGAGCTAAGTCACTAATATGGGATATGGGATCTACTAGAAACCTAGGACCTCTTATGCCTGAAGGGGTGCAGATCATGGTATAGGCAGAGGGACTGATCTTCAGGTCTTATGGGCTTGAATGGAAGGTCATATATTGTTACAGAGTTAGAAAAACCAAGCATATTCATAATAAGTAAGTTTGACTGATAATATATAAGGTAACAAGAAGTTTGATATCCTAAATCAAACTAATTGACAACAACCTAATTCATGAAGATTTTTTTCAATTTGGTTAAAATTGGTTATGTAGTTTAGGAGGAAATTTGGAATATATCCACATATATGCACATTCAAAGACTTTTGTGTATAATGATACTTTAAAAATTATTTTGCAAGTATTGGTTAGGATTAAGATAGAATATTGAGCTAACATAGTTTATAAATATATTTGAACATATCTTGCATTTTTGAATTTTTTTATTTTATTTGAGGTTCACAATCAGTGGATGGACAGTACTGATACTTAAAGAGAAAACAAAAACTGAAACAAAAAACGGAAAACTGGAAAAAATAAAACCTTCAACCAGGAAGAGAGTGGAGGACTGCTAACCCACTATGTCATAGGGAGAGGAAGGGATGGGTGGTGCATCTGCATGCGCATCAACCACATCAGGGGAAGCAGCATTGTAGAAGTTAATTGAGGCTGAAAGCAAGGGCTTCAGGGCATCAGAATGATGGGCTTGAGGTGTAGTATAAAAGGATTGAGATGCGCAATATCAGCCTTGATGACAGCTTTGACTGATTCAGCCAAAGTATGTTCATCCTGAAGGTGGGCATAAGGAAATAGGGAAAAACTGGCTACATTTTGGCTGGTGATAGCAGTTTTTGGGTCAAAGATCAATAGTTCAGCACATGAAAGGCAGAGGTTTTGGCAACTTTGACCAATTTGTTGATTTTATCCCGCACATTTTCAGGGAAATTAGGGTGAAAGTTAACTACAGTTAGGCCTTTGTGGAATTCTTCAACAGACTTTGCTACTGCAATACAGAGTTGGTGACAATGGGGTGAGGCCATTACTGCTAAGGCAAGCTGGTGGTCACTCTGAAAGGAAATAAAATTGGGTTTTGTGGCATAACGTCTGGGTAGGATAGGTTTGTTAGAATCTAAGAAAAAATTCTTCCAAGTTATACCCATCTGGGGCTTCCTCACCTGATTCGTCAACTGTCTTACTGACTATTGCACCTGATTCATCAACCCCATCCAATAGGGCCCACAGATATTGATTCATGGGAATAGTGGAGGCAGAAGTTGTGTGGGTGGTAGTGAGTGAATGGGTAGATTCTTGGGCAAAAATGGTGCTACAAGACTAACTCTGATTGTTTGGGTTGAATTCAGGTGGGTGAACGTGGCTGGGGGTTGTGGTGGGTGCAGATTTCTCGCTCTGGCCCAGCAAGTGAGAGTGTTGAGTGGGAGGGGGCAACAAAACACCCCATTCAGATGTCGCTGATAAGGTTGCAGAGACAGGACCAGATGAAGCATCATGGGGGCAGGACTTTTTAGAATGGGTGAATCCAAAACAGAGGGAAAAATCTGTTGCCTATTGTCAACATGAGTCCAAAAGAAATGGTCTGGTGCTGCTGCAATGTGAGCACATGGGGGGATTTGTTGGGCAATGGCAGAGTGGTGTGGGGTGATGGTGGCAGTGGTTCAAGGGGCAGCAAGGTGCTCTGCACCATAAGTAATGGCAAAGATGAGGTTGGGTGAGAGCTTATAAGCCATAAGCCCTGACATCAGCTGCTTATATAGAATTTGGGGTGGTAGGTGAGAAGAGAGGTTTGTAAATGATACCACCAATGTGGTATCAGAAGAGAGGCGAGTACAGGTAGTAGGAATTGGGTTATTTTTATAAATCAAAGGAGTCAATGATACTGCTGCAGCATCCTCCTCCATCTAGAAGCCTATGTCAAAATAGCCTTTAAAAGGGCATAAATTGATAAAGCTAGCCAGTGCAAAGAAAGTGGTGGCAAGTTCAATGATTGCTTTATTGGCATATGGGAATAAATTACATATTTGACATGGAGGAAAAATTGAATGTTGAACTGAGGAAGAGTGGGATGGGGTAAGATGGGTGATGCACGCAAGGTGGAGCACTAAGTCTTGTGGGGGGACAAATCAGTCAGAAGAGTTTTGTGGGCTATTTGAGCCCACCCAAATGCATTTCCCTGCAGGGTGGAAAATGCTATTTGGTGGAGCACCACTTCCCCACACTGGGGTTGCAGGCAGCAGATACAAGGACATCAAATGGGAAATAGATGTGGCAAGACAGAAGTGGATAAAATAAACTTTTTTATTAAATTTTTCTTAAAAGTGAAATAAAGTATTGTGCATTTTTATCTACTATTGTTCTGCTTCAGAGAAAAAGATATTGTTATGGAGTTGAGCAGTTATGTAAATTGAGGAAAAAAGTACTTTCAACTTATGATTTGATTACTTAATTACTAATTATCAGTTTATTCTAAAAGAATTTAATTGCTTTATCTGATTTCATGTGATAGTTGAAATTAACTGGTTAAGTTGGTTCCTCTAATTCATAAAATATTTATGCCAAGTTAGGGTGAAATTGGTTCAGTAGTTTAGATGATGTATCATATATATAAACATAATAATCTATAATAATGCTAGATCAGTTATTGGTATATTCAATCTATCAATCACCCAAGATATAATCAGATTAGTTCTAAATTTCATCAGTGTAAAGATTATAAAATCTGATTAGCTATAAAATGAATATAAATATTAAGGTAGCATGATTTTAAATACTTCAACTGTATGATAAATTATTGGTGATTGGTTAGCTCTGAAATTAATCCTAACCTGATGAAACCTATGTATAATATAATAGGTAGTGTTTCAGTCATTGGTATCACAACCTGCTTAGATAAAATCATTCAACCTATCAAATCAACTAAATAACTACCAACCACATGGGTAAAACCATTTTTAACTAACTTTGAAAAAGAAGGAGGTTCTCAATTTGACATGTATATATTTTTTTGTTTTTTTCATGTTTGTTTGTGCATAACTCTGAAACTACAGGACTAATTTGGATGCCTAAAGTTTTCAAAAAAAGAGGATGCTCCAATTTAGGTCCATTTTACATTTGTAAGTATTGGTCCAGTATCTGACCATTAATTTAGTAAATATATTAAAATGGACTCATAAGCGATGGATTTCAAATGTGGGTATGTTAATTGCTGGATAAACTTTATTCTGGCATTGGTGAAGCAATAGTTTTGAAGCAACTTTTGACACACGTCCTGTGGCTAAGGGTATATTTAAAATCCAGGCAAGTATGAGATCATAGTGGGATGAGCTTAAATCATTATAGTTGGCTATCATTTTGCATAATTTGACCAATAAAATCAACTAAATTTGATAAACTGAATTATATACATGGTGAACAGTAAATTTAGTATAGATTGACCACTAAAATCAACTTAATTTAATAAAATGAATTATTGATAGCAATCAGTAAATTTAGCATAGATTGAGCTATAAAATCAACTAAATTTAATAAAATGAATTATTAGTATATTTGTTTATGAGATACTATATATAATATATACAATGAGTTTTATTTTTATAGAGCAATAGTGAGGGTTCAAAAAGGATATATAATATAGGGATTTTTAATAAAATTGGAAAAAATCTACTTAAAAAAATACACTATTTTTGGGGAAAAAGAACTGGGGTATGGGACCATCTAGTACTAAAAAAAGAACTGGGGTAAATTTTTTTAAAAAAAACCTCCTTTAAAAATGCACTAAAAATTATGAAATAATTGAGAAATTATAGCTCCTCAATAAAACCCTCTTTGAAGTCAGTGGCATATTTTAACTGACTTATAGTAGGCATTTATAATATATATACTCAGCACTGTATATTCTAAGTTGCTTATAGTTTACAATTGGACCCAATCCTGACATCTACTTAAAAAATTTCACTGACATACTGACGTATGGACTGACTGACATCTGAAACCTTCGAGTCTGATAGGGTCAACCTATTTGGGTGAGTTGGTGAGAATTGGCAAATATTATCTAATAATTCACCAAATTGCTCACCTGAAATTATCAAACCTGATGGGTTCAATCTATTTAGGTGAGTTGGTGAGAATTGGTGAATATTATATAATAATTCACCAAATTGCTCACCTGAAACTCAACAAAAATCAGTATTAGAGTTTAAGTAGATTAAGTAGTTAGGATAATCAGCTCACCAACCACGAGGGCAACAGCGGAGCTGTTAATCCGAGTGGCTCGAGAGTAGTGCTGGCACAGCCTATAGGCTACAATGTGAGCTTATCATCTGATAAACTAAATACCTTAGCAAAGCATGAGTATCTGGATGTTAGGTTTATATATTTTAAAAACCTGCCTAATTTGGTTCACCTAATAAATAAAATACTTTTGGCAAGTTAAGTAGAAGTTGATCTAGTAGTTTGGAAGATATGTCACATACTCAATGATTTCAAGTATAAAGAGATGTTTCGGGTAACAGTTTGGTGTTATTTGATTGATTCGATAGGTTTATTTTGTTTGGCCGAGTGGTTGATGGTTTTTGGTTGAATCAATAGGACACAGTTTAGCTTTGAGGGGTGATTAGTTATTGGTTGATTTAAAAAGTCCAGTTAGGTTTAGCTGAGTAGTTGGTGTTTTTGGTTGATTTAATTGAGCAATTAAATTTCGCTGAGTGGTTATTATTTATCTATAGTATAAAAATTAATTTAATAAAGTGAATATCTGAAATTCATCAGACACCGTAGCGGAGCACGGGTAATTTAATGAATGCTATCTACTTAAAACACATTCACTGATGTACTGATGTACTGACTGACATCTGAAACCATCGAGTCTGATGGGTTCAATCTATTTGGGCGAGTGGGTGATATTAGCGAATATTATCAAATATTTCACCAAATTGGTCACCAGAAACTAAATAAAAATTAGTGTTGGAGTTTTAAGTAGATTATTATAGCTTATGAAGTAGATTAGGATAACCAGTTCAGCAGCCACAAGGATAACAGCGAAGCTATTAGTCCGAGTGGCTCAAGTGTAGTGCTGGCACAGCCTTTAGGCTGTTAAAGTGAGCTCATAAATAAACCCGAGCAACACTAGTAACTCCGCTATTAGAAACGTATGCTTTCTCTTCTCTTTCCATTTAACCAAACTGAGCCACAGCAACGCGCGGCCGGGTACAGCTAGCTATAATATAAAGTTTAAACTAATCAGTTTAAATCAGCAGATAATAAATAAACCCGAGCAACGCTGAGTAACTCCACTAGTAAGATGTAACAATGATATAAATATTTTAATCGGTATATCGCTTTGGCTGAGCAGTTTGTTGTTATTCGGTTGATTCGATAGTTTCATTGGGCTTGTCATGCGGTATGATGGCCCTTTGGGTAGTTTGATATGCTCAATAGTTTCATCTGAGCAGATGATTTGGTCATTTGATAGCTCAATGGTTTTGAATAAGAGGATAGGGATTTGGTCTGTTTGATTAGTTCATTTTTTTGTTAAACGGTTAGTGGTTATTTGGTTATTTTCAATAAGCTCAGTGTTTTGAATATAGTTGGTGATTGGTTGAATTGATGAGTTCAATTAGTTCAGTTAGTTTTGACTGAGTAGTTGGTGGCTTTTGGTTGATTTGATAAGTTCAATTGGTTTTAGCTAAGTTGATGGTCGTTAGTTGATTCGAAGGGTTCAATTGGGCGTGTAGTTATTGATTTGTTGGTTGATTCGATAGTTTAATGGTTTTACCAAGCTGTTAATTAATCGGTTAATATGTTCAATGGTAATGGGTAAACGGTTTGGTGAGATTATTATAAAATTAAAATATTTAATTCGAAGCTTTTGGTAATATCAAACTCGATCAACGCTGCGTAACTGCATGTAGTTAATTTATTTGAGGTAGTCACTAGTAGTTAAATAGGCTTTGGGACTTATACAAATGGAAATAACCTGGGTATTTTGCCAAATATAATTATATGCTCACATTGTCAGCTTAAAAATTACTGTGTAATTATATTTTATTTTTCTCTCAGCAAAACAATTCGGTAGTGATGACCTAGCTGGTTTAATTTGTGCAGTTTGTCATCCAATAGCCTTACAGTGCTAAACATATGTTTAAATAAACATAACCAATACTTCCTTATAAACTTATTGTATAATAATTGCATAATAAGATTTATATTGAGCTTATTGATTGTTTTACCATACTTGAAATTTTGTTCGAGTTGGAACGTTATAATCCTAAATATTTTTGTCCTTGCTTGTTTGTCAGCTAGTTCCCTTGTCTTTATAACTGTGTGCTTTAGAGTCCTTAGACTTCTTTTGCTCACTACAACTTATACAAAGCTATGCCGGAAGATTCTGATTTAACCCAAAATATTCCCATTAGGGTTCGAAAGGCAGATCCCACTTTGCCCATTCCCTCTTCTTACTCTACCACCCCTCATGGGACCATTTTTTCTACAACGCCAGGAGGTAGTTTTTCATTTTGCATTGCTTCCTTTAAGATTATTTATTCTTTTTATAAGTGCTTACTTTATTTATTGTGTTGTTTTCCTTTTTCCTAAATCCTTCTCAATAGGAACTCGGATAATTTATGATCGGAATACCCTTTTGAATTTGCGCCATTCACCTTTGGCCCGTACACCACCCGCTACGCTTGGGTTTGTTCCTGGAATTACTAAAGGGCATCCTTTTTCATATAATAATTCACAGGTACTTCACGGTCAAAAAATAAATGCCAATCTTGCTCCGGTTGTTGAGTTGGGATTGGAAAACTCTGCCACGGAATCTGGTGGAAATAAGGATAGTGCAGAAGATAGTAAGATTTTTATAACATGTTTTTTGTCAGTTTACACATGTTTTCGTATTGATCCTTAATTTTTTAAACAAAGATAAATTTTAGTTAAGCGCTTCCTTTGGCTGTAAGCCTTTTTTTCTTTTGTTCATTGCTAGCTTTGGCGGCAAAATATGATTTCGAAATAGCTTTAACGCAGCAGCTAAATTAAGGTTTTTGGTTTTTTTAATAGTTTATTTATTTAGTTCCCCCTTTTCGTTTTATGTAAAAGAAGTTTATTTTTATTGTATGATATGACGTACTGATATTTTTACTTTAGGTGATAAACACAAGCGAGATACAGGAGAAATGTTCCACATGGAGATGTAATAAATATCTCGCCTACTTATACCAACCCTTCCTTTCTGATACTTCTTATTTTACTAACCTACTTATATAACTCATTGTACTTTGTTTTCATTGAGTATAGCTTCAAGTGACGTTGCTTTATCAAAAAATGTTTAAATAATAGTTTTAAATTTTAAACTGGCATTGAATAGAAATTTTAAACATCCATTTAAATTATTTTTAAAGTAAAGGTATTTTCTTAAACTCGACAATCTAACCTTTTATATATACATAGTTTTTAAAATAATTCTAACACGTTGACTGCCAACTACGAGATAACTCGTAGTTTGCGTATACGAGTTATCTCGTAGTTGGCAGTCAACGTGTTAAGCAAGATTGAATAAATTGGTAGAGATTTATGGATATGAGTATTCCACATAGAAGCTCTAATTTCCTGCTTATATAAGTTTAAGTTTTTTGTTAATTAGCTTATAAGCGAATTTTTAGATTAAAGTTAAAGCTATACTGGTTCAATTTTATAGATTACACGCTTGTACAAAGATAACCTTTTTTAATTTCAATTCAATCTTCCTAATGAATCTCAATTGGCTAAAATAATGATGAATAGCCTATATGGGGTCAATTCTTCTAGTTTTGAAGCTTGGATAATTTGTGCAGGTGTTTCTCTAAGTAGCTTTGGTTATGCTACAGTTGCTCAAATGTATCTTCTATTTTTATTATGATGAATTCGGCTTATATTACTCTACATAACATATTGTTACATTCAACTTTCTGACACATTTAATTAATATAAAGTGAGTTAGGTGGTTTATCAGGATAGCCTATAGTATTAGATTTTAATCATTGTTTTGCAGATAGCCTTATACGATTTCTTTTATGTTTTAGTACAATTTTATACTGAATCTACAATGCTTAAATTTTAATATTTAAATAAAAAATGGGTGAAATTTAACGTGCCATTTTCAGATATTCTATTAATAAGTAGCTTAAGCTAATTAGTAATCCATTTTCTTTTTTCTCATCTTTTTAAAAAACTCTGCTAATCTCAGGGTCTGGGTCCAGTGTCAACATTACTGGAGGTCGGTTTTGGCCTGTAGAACAAGAAGTTGGGGATTGAAATGACAAAAGGTTAGGGTGCACCATTTATGTTTTATAGGCAGAGGGGGCAAGCAACATTAAGGTGACATGTTCTCTGTTAAGTTTATTTTTGTGAGGGTTAGGACGGTGTCTATGTCCAAATAGAATTGGGTAAGGGATGATCCTAACCTTGAGTAATTAGGGTATCAGTTATGTCAAGTATTTGAAGATTGGAAATTTGGGAAAGGCTCACTGCATATGAAGTATGAGAATGTGATATAGTAAGAAAAAGTTAATAGTGTGTATGATCTCAAAAACAAATAATATCTAAAATTGAGATAATCAGGTAGTAACTGTGGAAGATATAGATGACATTAACCACAATTACCAATTTATAATTTTAAATACAACTGTTTAGAAAATCATGGTACCCAAATCTTCCCTGAATTAGACTTTTGCCAAGAACATATTAATAGTATAAGGATTCATCCATTCCAACATCTGTTTATTTTGCATTTTTCGCCCATCTTCAAAAAAAGCCAAACTTACTATAAGTACTTTGAAGATTGCTGAAATATTCTCACACTTTGACAAAAGATGAGAATATATAAATATTCTTGTCAACAGTGTGAAATTATTGCCAAATTGATAACCCAGTTTTAGTAACCAAGATGTTAGTCCCTACCTTCATGGCATCCGTAGGCTCCCATCTCAATAACAAAAC